>JAODJW010000033.1:21993014-22004943 GCA_026777045.1 Hyperopisus bebe
ATAGATATTGGGGAAAGAACAAGTGATGAATCAGTTCAGCTCATGTCAGGCTCCACTTTGCAGTTGAGTGAATGTTTTGATCTGCATCATGATACACCTGGACTTGAGGCACACAGAGCAGAGTGGCCCCCTCCCCCACGCCCCCCCACACTTTACTTTCTTTTTAGTATCATAACAGGGGACCCATTGTCTCCTTCTCAGGAATCTCGTTCTGCGAACGTTTCGCTCTTGTCGGTGACGTGATGTGTATCGGAGAGGCTAGAAAGTCCATGTCTGATTCCTTCTGTGGCCTATGGAATGGGAATGACAAGCCCACCATAGGGAAAGGAAAATGATGGGGCTCATGGAAAGGGACGGTCCCATCCGGAAGCATCCGGCTGAATTTTCACAGCATCCTGCCAGACTAGTTTGAAGTTTCGACTGGTTCGAACCTGTGTTGGGCCCCATGGGGGCGGCGTGAACACTTTTGTCAAGCCAAGGGACTCGCAGTGAGGGATCAGGGGAAGAGGGAGAGGAAGACAGACAAACAACACCGGTAATGCCATCCATTACGGCGCTATAATTATGGTAAGTGCGGCTCAGGCGAATCAATATGGCAATTCATCAACGGCTTTCCGAACTATTTTGGTCCAACTTGTGTCCTTCAGCTGTGCGCTATCTTCCCGCGCATCAAGGCTCTGGCCCGCTTAATCCACTTTCCCGGGACGTCCATTACTCCCCCCCTAGCCCCTGCGCAATGTTAATCATGCCGTCGTTAATTGATCAACCTGGACAGCTGTCCAGCATGTATCTCTGAGGCCCCACCCCCCCACCATCCGTGGAGCACTTGCGCTCAGATGCCCGGGTCCATGTTGACATGGAAGCCCACCTTCCAGTAGCTGGATGCCCAGAAAATCGGATGGTGAGGCATTTTTCTCAAGGGTGACTAAACTGTTCACCATCCAGAATACCAGAACAGGTAAAAAAAGATGTTCCTGGTGTGTTATCCGGCCGTGGTCGTCAGGAACAGCCCGCCCCCGCCGCCTCTAGGTTCAGCATAAAGCTGATTCAATGGCATGTACACGCCATTGGTCTGTTACATTGTTGCCCTTTACCAATGGAATGCGAGCAAGACAGTTGTATCTCTTCCAACTTTGTTTCCTTGTTAGTCACAGTTTTTGAACAAAGCGGAGTCATGTCTGGTGTGACTGTCATTGATTCAATAGTTTGAAATTGAAAAAAAAAAGACTGCCAAATTTCTCATTAGGCCGGATTCCGAAGAGGATTGAACCAGAAACGGTATGAGTTTTAGGGAACTAAAAACATTTCTGATAATGTAGCTTATAAGCTGGTCTTCAGAATTCTCTAACGTTCCTTTCTGTTGTGCCGCCCTGATACCCAGTAGAGGTAATGCATGTCCGCCTTTTCTTTGGGCTGATTTAATGTTGTCCTGAAGATTCTGGGCTTGAATATTCCCAAATTCCTCTGCCAAGCGGCAACTTCTTTTTAAGCGTGCATTTCTTGTCTTACCTACTCTGGCTTTCCAATTAGAGCTATTAATGGTAATCCCTACAGCCTCTGTCGCTTTGGAAAAAATATTACACTAAATGTGGCAGGCTCTGAATGGACAGGGAAAACACTTTCAAAATGGTTGCCAAAGCTTTCAAGATGGCTGCCAAGGGGCTGGCTATTTAGAGGTGGGAAATGGGGGCGGGAGGGCTCGATACTGCCGATAAATATTCAGGGGAAAATGGGGAGCCTGATGGAAAGTATTGCTTTGTCTGTGATGTCGTCCTAAACCTTGCTGTGTGTGTTTGCGCCTGCATATGTGTGTTTTTAAAAATAAATCAGAATTCACTTCAACTTGGCAGTGAGGACCCTGGCAGCAATGACTTATGTGTCATCCAGCAATAGACACACTTAACATGATTCTCGTAGCGTAGCCTAGCCTAGCCAGGCAGGCTGCTTTAGCGGCTATGGTCCGGGCAAACGAGATTGAGACGCAGAGTGGGGGGGTCAGCGGGGCGGGTGGCCAGAGAGAGCGGCGGCGTGGCCAGCTTTCAAAATGGCAGCTAGAAGGCGCGAGTTCCCGCCTTTTTTTTTTTATAATTTTTTTAATTTAGCATTTTTATTTTTAACGAACGAAATAATCGGCTGGAGTCCCAGGCGACGCCGCGTGGAAAGTTTTGGCGTTCAGCTTGGCAGCGCGGCAGCGAATCGCACACGCCGGATTCCGGCTGTCGGGCTTCAGGAGGGATCTCTAAAATGGTGGCTTTCCGAGAGGCTCAGAAAATGGAGGCTGCGGGAGGGGTGCCCAGTAGATGGCCCAGGGTGCTTTGGACGCTTTAGGGTGAAAGAGGAGGACGGGGGAAACATGCACCCCCCCCCCTCGCTTCTGGCACAGTGTCAGGGCTCTATAGTATGTTTGAGAAACATTTTTATTGAATATTTTTCATTTTAATATCTCCTATAACATCAGTAACGATGAGAGACCGTCGCGTTTTGATTCGGCCGTCGAATCGTCTCAAAGGGTGAAGACAAAAAAACAGCAAACCTCCCCCCACCCCCTCGTCGTTGTTGGTCCAACTGCCAGTGCAGGGCGCTGCCAGGACCGGAGCGACAGCCCAGCGCGTTGGCTGGCAGCATCCGAGATCCTCCACACAAGCGGGGGGCAGTGCGATTTGGCTGGGCTGTGAGTGCCTCCCCAGGACCGTCCGCACCTCCCCCCCCCCCGCCTTATGCTCCTTTCTCTGCTGCCCCTCAAATGATTTTTTAAATGTATTCAGTTCAAAATTAATTTTATACACATAAGATACCTTTCGCCATAAATATAAAAGAAAACTGCATAAATAAATTTGACAAAAATCCTGAAAGTACAAAAAAATCTACTAAATTATAGTGTCCAGATTATTTTTAAATGTTATCTTATCATACATGATATATATATATATATTGTTTATGTAGCTAAATATAAGAAATAGAAGGACCATTGAAATGATCAATGTAAATATAAATTATATGAAAAATATAATTATAAAACTTTGAAAGTAAATATAAATTGAGCTGTTCCATAAAGCCACAGTTTATTTGTGGAAAATATATTTTAACTGAGGCCATTTCTAAATTTAAATATTCCAGTAATAACGCATGAAAAATAAGAGTGTTTATGGTAAAACGATTTGTCTTTCAAAAAGAATAAACAATAAATGTACAGTGCATAAATACATAGTAAGATATGTATGTGAAATAAATCTGTGTATTATATAATTTACCGACTTTCTTTTTTGTGCATATATAAGTGTGTAACACATCAAAATACGTATCTTATCAGAAACATCGGCATGGGCATTTACACAAGGGCCTCCTTCGGGCCCTCTGGGTTTTTTCGGCGTGACCCACGGTCCTGGCACGATGGCAAGGATGCTCCCTTCCGTCGCCTGGCTGCCAGTGCGCGGAGATGCCGGCAGAATGTTCCGGAGACGGAGCCTCCCCTCCCTCCCGCCCTGGCTCGGACGAGGTGGCAGTGGCCGGCGGTCCGGCGGCGGGGCCGAATAGGGGGGTTCCCCGTGTGATGCTGTGCCAATGGGTCGCGTCTGAGGCGGCGGCGGTGGCGCGCTTGGCAGCCTCCTGGCGGGCTGGGGTCGGCTCCAGACTGGGGCAACGGCCAGAGGCTGTGAGTGGGGCGGGAGGGAGAGCGGCCTCTGCCAAACCACCCCCCCCCCAGTGACGTGCTGCCAAGACCGTCGACACTTTCTGTTTTCATTCTCCAAGGGGGGGATGGAGACGGAGAGGAGGCCAGGCGGAGCTACAGGGCTGCGTCTGGGGCTCATGTGCGCCCCTCGCAGGGGAGACAGGAATACAGGGCACCTGTTTATTTCATCGCAGCTGATTTATTTAGTCATTTGCCCCCAGAGGCTTGTTTATGCGGACAGTCGCGAGTTTGTTTAAAGCAGCGGGTGGTTTTGGGGCAAGCAGGCACTACAATGGATGTATTGCTCTGTCAGGCCCAGATATTCGGGAGCAGTCGGGTTCCGCTCCAGTCGGGTTCCGCTCCAGTCGGGTTCTGCTCCAGTCGGGTTCTGCTCCAGGACTTGTCAGCAGGTCGTCCCAGGGTCGTCCCAGGGTCATCATGGCCCCAGGCTCAGACCCACATCACCAAGCCACCTGGAGGAATAGCCTGTGTCCTTTCAGTCGCCCACGACAGCCTTTAAACTAGGTGTTTGTTATACTCTCTGGGATGCTATTTGTTGCATTGTTTGATAATTCGTCTGGTTTTGATTAAGTCTTTGCAGTGAGGGATGCTGAGCGGGTACCAAGATTGGGTTCAGGTGCTTGTAGAGTGTAGTACGGTGAGTATTATGGGATGTGTATTTCGCAGGTGGCCGCAGCCACTCAGAGGACAGACCCAGCTATGTTTCTTGACCCCTGAATGCCATTGCTGTGGGGGTGGGGGTGGGGGGAGAGAGGTGTTTGATAGACATAGGAAGTGTCGTACCAGGGGCCCGGACGCGTCGGTTCAGTAAAAGAGAGAGTCCTCATCACCATGCGGTGCCCTGTCCAATTCCCGCCGGACTTCCAGTGCTGTGCCGATATGGATGCATTTCAGTCTGCGGCCAATAAAGTTTCTGGAATCTCTACACAGTCTCTCACACACAACTGACCCCCCTCCCCCTCAATATGTCTCCCTTCAGAGGTCTGGGGGGGGGCACATTACACATTAGATCCCTGACAGCTTCAAGTTCTCTCTCACAGCCCAGCTATTTAGAGGAAGGGAGAGGGCCAGACAGCAGGAGGGTGGGGGGAGACAGGGGAGAGAGAGATGGGGGAGAGAGAGGGAGAGACAGAAAGAGAGGGAGAGATGGAGAGAGAGAAATGGGGGGAAAAAGAGAGATGGGGAGAGAGAAGGAGAGACCAAAAGAGAGGGAGAGATGGAGAAGGGAAATGGGGGAGAGGAAGAGATGGGGATAGAGAGGGAGAGACTGAAAGAGAGCGAGAGATGGAGAGAGAAATGGGGGAGAGAGAGGGAGAGTCGCTGAGAGAGGGAGAGGGGAGTAAATTGAAAGCAGCCACAGGCTGTATATTTCAGCGTATCCCTGGGGAATGGTGGGATTCCGCTTCCCTTCGCCTCGCTGGGAAAAGGCCAAGATCTTTTCCCCTCCCCTGTTCCTTCCACACCCCCCCCCCCTTGCTCTTTCCTGGAAATTGCATTCCGTATCAGGGGAGTCTGCATTTCGGAGGGGGCGCGTTAAACGGGAAGCTGATGGAGCAGCCGCTTTTCCCACATGTTCCCCAGCAGAGGCTCGGAATCAGCGCCGTGTTTCCCAACTCCACCCTGCCTGTCCGGAAGCCCCCCGGAGATTGGGATTCCGGAGCCTCTTGGGATACTTTCACAGAAACCCGAGTTGAACTTTAATGACCCGGTTACTAAAAACACAGTGCATGTCTCCTTATCAGTACAGTGCCCTGTAAATCTGAACCCGGCCGACCCTCGGCAGGACCGCTCAGGTGCCCGTCTACACGGGCCGGGCTCTCTGGGTGGCCGGACGCCCATGTGGAGCACACCCCCGCCCTGTGACCCTATGACCCCGTGTCACCATTCCCCAGCTGTGGGGGGGGGGGGCCTGGCAGCACTTTAAAAAGACTGATATGAAAGTCCTGGGAGCAGAACCGGCTCGGCCTTTTACAGCAGCAAATCAGTAACCCAATATGGACTGCTTGGGTTCTGAGTCAGTTAGCGCACTTCTGTGTGCCGCCAGCGTGCAGGCGTGAGGGGGGGGGCATGTGCTCACACAACGGACATACACCTGCTGCTGTTTTTGAGGTTATGCCCCTGCGGCCCCCCCCAGCTGGACGGGTCACCTGCGTCCCTGCTGCACCCTTCACGCCAGGCCACATACACAGCTGCAGCAGTTTATCTGTTTGTTTAGTCTGTTTATTGTTCGTGCGCTCAGTTTTTGGTTCAAGGCCATGATGATGCCCACCTCCCTGCCCACCCCTCCCCCCCTGCACGCCCTCCCCTTCCAACCGTGTACTTTACTCTGTATCTCGCAGGCCGCTCCGCGCGTGTGTTTAAATCGCAGACAGGACCTGTAAACATCAGCTGTAAATCCGCCCTTTTTTGTCCCTCCTCCTGGTCTGTAGGAAAAGAGCATTAATGTAAGCAGATGTACGTTCTATAGACAGGAAAAATAGCCCAGATACCCCCCCCCCATCGCCAGAGGAACAGTGGATGAGAAATAGAGCCACCAGCCGTCTAGTCCAAACATGTAGCGTGTGGTTGGGGAGTGGTCACGGTCAGAGTGGTCACGGTCAGAGTGGTCTCGGTCAGAGTGGTCACTGTCAGACTGGTCTCGGTCAGAGTGGTCATGGTCAGAGTGGTCACTGTCAGAGTGGTCTCAGTCAGAGTGGTCACTGTCAGACTGGTCTCGGTCAGAGTGGTCTTGGTCAGAGTGGTCACTGTCAGAGTGGTCTCGGTCAGAGTGGTCATGGTCAGAGTGGTCACTGTCAGAGTGGTCTCGGTCAGAGTGGTCACTGTCAGAGTGGTCACTGTCAGACTGGTCTCGGTCAGAGTGGTCTCGGTCAGAGTGGTCACTGTCAGACTGGTCTCGGTCAGAGTGGTCACTGACAGAGTGGTCGCGGTCACTCAGACATGCTGCGGTCAGGGCCCTGTCCTCCCGCCTATATACACGGCCTGCCATCCAAGCCCTTTCGGAGGTGCCCCCCCAGCAAACCCCCTTCCTGGAGAGGTCTGTAAGAGGTGGGTTCGCAGTTGCGGCCTGTGAACCAGCAGCCTGGCTTTGATTCCCGCTTTCTTTCTCAGAAGACGATACTTCTGGAAACAACAAGGCGATCCGTCCGGCTTCACCTTCCATTGAGGGCGCAGAAAGGCCCGTTTGTGTCACTAAATGAAGTTTCTGCCTCCCTTTTATGGCGCCATGTGTTTCCTGGGCCGCTGCGTAAAAGCCCCTTTGAGCGCCCGGTTTCGGCACACAATTGGATTACAGCGGCGCACTTGGTGAGAAGGCACTGGCCCAGACGGAGACCTGCGCACCCCCCCGCATGCATAATGAAGTGGCTCGGGGGGGGGGCGGCAGCCTGCAGATCGCAACCCTGGAAACCGGGCACCCTGGGGGGGCTGCCAGCCCTTCTAGAAATAAAATGCACATGTAGTGTTTAGAAGGTGCTCGTTACTGTTAATTTAGGCGTTATTTAATCGCCCAGATTGACCGGTTGAAAATGAAAAGTTTATGGACGTTGCCGGTGGTTTCTGATCACTGGATCGTCTCCTGCTCTGTCCGTATGGAACCTTCCAGCTCATTACAGGTCAATATGGTACCGTTGGCAGCCTGTTCAGGTGGCATAGACGTGGGCACGGACCTGGCAGACAGGATCCCTTATATCCAACGTCATCCGCCCATGTTGATGAATAGTGGACCGCATGGCATGCATTGCGTCGGTGGTGATGGACAAGCCGGCTGATCGGGCCGCGGTCGATGCAGCGAGATGCAGGACGTGGCTCTCGTCGCTCACCAGAAGCGATCCGCGGAAACGGGTCCCGGAGGGATGCGCCGCTTCCCACAGAAAGGCCCGATTGTCGCAGACGCGCCCGGGAGGTCAGGGGTCCCCCGAGCGGCCGTGTTTGTGCGGGATGTTTTGTTTTATTGCCCGTTGTTGTTGTTGATTTCGAAGCGGGTTTTTCTATGTAGGAAGGGCCCTCGACGGGGGGTAAATGCAGGTGTGACACACAGAGTCTGGATCTCACGCCTCATTTGCATGTTTAATTAGCGAGGGGGATTCGGGTGAGAGCACTTCGTTGAGGGGGCACCGGCAGACTGTGTGAAAATACCTCCCCGCCTGCACCCAGCACCCACCGCCCACCCCCACCAAAAAAAAAACCCCCCGCTCTCACATATCTCTCTGCTGTTGCTGGGGGACGCGTTTTTTTTTTGTTCCCCCGGAGTGCAGATTGCCTTTGTTTTAAGCTGTTAATGCGAGCGCAACCCTGAACAGAATGCAAACAACTCTTTAAATTGTTTAGTTTGTCTGCTCAGGGAGGGGCACCCGGCCTTTTCTGTCCCACGACTTATATCACGTGTTGTTTTGTTCACATTCGGACGCCTCGTCGTTAAGATTTTCCCATCACGTCTGCTTCCCATCCTGAGCCAGCCCCCCCCCCATTGCCAAGTAAGTAATAGATCGCCCCGTTTTGTTTCCTCCCCCGGGATGAAAAGGGTTGGTCAGCCGGCATTGAATATAAAACTTAAAGATTTCGCATGGAACCTTCTGGAAGGTTTAAGCTCGCTTTCTTGACCGCCACACACACACATAAATAAAAGCGGCAGATGAGAAAACGATTCGCGAAGGCGGTCATGTGACCATGGTTCCGAAAGTCCCCTTTTGTGGCCGTCCCTGTTCAAGCCCGGTCTGTGCAGCGGGCGACGTCGGGTCTGCAGCGAGTGTCTGCCGAATTTCTCTGGATATGAGTAACGTTCATCCTTGTCCAACAAAAGTATCTGCAGTGTGAGATCAATACCCGCGCAGTGCCCAAATCATCCAGGAGGTGTGCCAGCCGGGGGGCGCCTCCGTGCGGCAGGGTGCCCCGGTACGATGTCCCGCTGTTGACGTTTCACAGCGATGGGTGCAGCTTAACGGCCCTCGTTAGAGACCTGGGCTGCTATCCCAGGTCTGCTGGACCCGCCTTACGTGCTTGTTTTATTTGCTGGATGCAGGGTGCTTTGGGTTTTTTGTAAGCTCGGAAAGGTTTCAGCCCCGAAGCACGGCGCCCCGGCGATGCACTTTCATCTTGCTGTTGCACTGACGGCTCGCAGGCGTCTCCGAGCCACAGGCCGTCGCATTTACGCGCGTAGACCACAGCAGGGTCACCTGCGCCTGGTCCAGCGCCATCCTGGTGGATTTGATCCAGAAAGAACGATTATTATGAATCATCTTTTTTTCAGATGACCCAGGAGAAGGGTGTGGGAGAATCCCGTGATATTATTAACGTGACATACATTTATGAGTGTACACATTTAAGTAACAGGCAGTATTATCCAAAGCAGCTTATATTACGTGTATGCTGTGCTGAGTATTATTACCCAGGCAGTTTATATAAAGCACCTTATCAGGAGAACAATGTTCGGGGTCCTCCAGGGTCGGACTAGGGCGGGAAGCCATTTAGCATTTACAGTAGATGTTTAAAGGGTGAAATAATTCAGGCGAATGGGTGGAGAGAAGGTTCAGGAGAGGTCCTAGTGTTCTCTCTCAGACTCCTGTCCGCCCCCCGGCCACATGCCCTGAGACTGGCAGTCTGCCGTCAGACCGGCACGGAGACCCCTGTCATCGATCTCCGGAGCAGAGCACCTCTTAGATGGAGACACGGGTGTAGGGTTTCCCCCAAAATGCCGCCCAGGCCGTCGATGTGGGACGAAACACCGCAACTTATCACCAAACTCATGGCGTCCCACCAAACTCCGCTGGCTTTCAGTCTTTTTCCTTTACAAAAAAATGAGTCTGTAGTGTGATATAATACTGATATCCTGTCTGTCTGTATCTGGCTGTATCTGTCTGTCTGTCTATGTCTGTTTATCTGTGTGTTTGTGTGTCCATCTGTTTGTGTCTGTCTGTGGGTTTGTGTGTCTTTCTGTGTGTTTCTGTGTCTGTTTGTCTTTGTCTGTCTGTGTGTTTCCGTGTCTGTCGTCCTGTATTTGTCTGTCTGTGCCTTTGTGCCTGTCTCTGTTTGTGTGACGGTCTGCCTGTATCTGTCTGTCTGTCTGTGTGTTTGTGTGACTGTCTGCTTGTATCTGTCTGTCTGTCTGTGTGTTTGTGTGTCTGTCTGTCTGTTCACCCTGCCTGTAACCAAACCCAACATATCTCTTTCTTCTGCCTGCAGAATCGGGCCAGACCGAAAGTCCGAACCAAGCAAGCGAGGCTGACATCAAGGACCAGCCGGAAAATGGTGAGCAGCCGCCATCTCCCCCATTGCCCCCTCCATGCCCCCCCCCTCGCTCTGCAGCCAGCGGTGGAGCAGGTGTGTTAGTTCTGCCGCCAACACATCTCAGATTTCATAGGAAGAATCTGATCTCCTGTACGGCCAGGATTGAGAGGGAAACCCTACCTTGCCCAGTCCAGTGCTGATACATGCTAGAAAAAACACACTTCTCGACACATTTAACATGGACTGCTGGAAGGCAGCACTGGGGGACCAGACTGAGTGTCTGGGTCAAAGGTCAAGCAGAGTGGGATGTTGACGAGTAAAGATTTATCCGGCTTTTTAGTGGCACTGTGTTTGGGGCTGAGTACAGACTGCTCATCATGACTTTTGCTTCTGAATCCTTATGTTTTTTTGTCCCCTGATACTTTGGGGCCCCTCGAGCTAAACTCCATACCGTATCTTAGAAGCCCACCGAGCTGCGTTACACCCTGGCATGCGGACTGAGGAATCGGCCGGGAGCGCTGCTTGTTTGGAGCGTCTTGACTTAGAAGTAATATAGTTGCTCCAATATATCAGGGGTGGCCAGAAAGGGCCGTTGTTTATGCAGGTTTTCGCTGCAGCTCAATAATTAGATTATTAATTAAAGGACTGATTGGATGAAGAGTTCTCACACCTGGATTTGAACAATTGACCTAAAAATCTCCATACACCCCCAGCCCTTTGCGGATAAGATAGGCCACCCCTGCGATATTTCCACACTTGTCCAGGTTTATCCGACGGTCAGTGAGACACAGAATGCGGCTGAGGCTTCGAAGGCTGCCTGGGGCATCCGTCACAGCGCACGGCAGCCGTTTCCGGTCAAACGCATCAAAACACTTGCTTTTCAGAAGCGAGAAGCAATCTCTCCCTATCCTCAGCACCGCATGCCCCATTAAACTGACCTGTAATGTCGAGGCAGGATTCAGGGGTGGTTCTAGGATTTTTTTAAGGTGGGGGACAAAAGGAGAGCCATAATAGACACAGAAGGGCAAACCTTATTATTAGCCAATCGTATGTATTGAGTAGGTGACTGACAGGGGAGAAGGTACTCCAGGGGCCAATGAGCTTCCAGCTGGGGCTTGGTTGTTTTTTGCAGATCTTTTAATGCGGTGCCCGTCGCAGTTTAGGTGGACGCACTCAGCGCGGTGGCTGCCATCTTCCATGGTGGGACCGGAGTGGGGGGGGGGGCTCAGCCACTGTCTAATGTAGCTGATGTCAGCTCGGCGTCGGCACGGGGACGAGCTGAAGGTCACCCCCTGTGTGGGTACATGCTGGCGTGCTGTAATGCCCTCTCCGCTCCCTGTAGTTGCTTCATGCTTTTCTCCGGCGTGCCGACCACTCACACCCGAGTCGGAGGATGTAGGGTTTAGCGCCACCTTCAGGTTGACATCTATCATGTCCATTCCTAAAGGCTGAGCTTAGAGGGGTCTTGGCTGGTACCCCAGATTGGGTTGCCACATTAGACACACCTGGACCCCCTCCCCTTTCTTCAGCAGAGGGGATGGGGGACACTTAAAAGGTGTACACACCTCTGTCCCACCACTCCTCATTCAATGTCGGCCTCATCTGGATTCAGAGCCAGGTGGGGCTTTGGGGTCTGAGGGAATAGGGCTTTGCTGTGCCATTTGCTTTAGAGAAGAGCGGCATGCTGGGTAGGCAACAGACTAATGAAGAAAGTTAGACAGACCCTGAAGTCGATCAGGTCGGGGGGGGGTTCTTCTAGTCGCATCCGGGAAGCCACAGAGCCCACCAGCCTCCACCAGACGTATCCTGCACGACCTGTGTTTGACCCCCCTGCCGGTTGCTGCCCCCCCCAACTCCCAAACTGGGCTCTCTTCTCTTTGTCTTATACCCCCCCCCACCCCGGGCGTCCCTTCTCCCCTCTTTTCCACCCTCCTTTTCCTTTCCGCTCAGGAAGGTGAGACATGGGAGGTGGGGGGTGGGGGGGGGGGGCGGTTCCCTTTTACACCCTCCCCCCCC
>JAODJW010000033.1:22015043-22027445 GCA_026777045.1 Hyperopisus bebe
GACAGTGTGTTACTTATTCTGATGCAATCACCCCCACCTGTGGTGTGTACGAGCGAGGTCCCCCCCCCCCCACACACACACACACACACACACACACACACACACACCACAGCTCCGTGGGGCCCTGCTGCTGTTGAGCTAGGTCAGCTTCCATCTACAAGACATGCCCCCCCCTCCAGTGTACACTGAACGGGTGTATGATCTTAGGTCCTTCATGTGCTGTAGATAGTCCAGGCCCCCGTGCCCTGATTTCCATTCACGTTGGCGCTGGTTTAATGATCTTTATGGATGTTGCTGCAATTTTTAAATGGAAATGTCTTTTTTTATCGTCTTCCTGTTTTTTGTTCCCAGAAATGAGTAACGAGAAAAAATAATATGCAATACCTGCTTGCACTCATGTAGACACTAATTTTGTTTTTTTTTTTTGTTTTTTTTAGTTATTATTATTGTTTTTTATCTAGTGCTGAACTCTGTCAGTCTGCAAGGATACCTGACTACAGGATAACTATGTCATTATATAAAGCCCAGTCAGCCTAGTTTGAGTGTTTCCTTTTTCGTAATCTTTACAATTGAACTAACAGTAGGTATTTTCTCTCTTTTTTCACAAGCAAGCCTTAAACAAAACTTAAACGTCTTTTTTTTTTTCACCAACCCACATTGATATTATTTTTAAATGTGACAGTTTATTGCATTCAGGAGAAGCAAGTTTAAAAAGTCCATTTTTATATATACATTTTGACAACTTCGAAGTTATAGAGATTGTTTACTTACGTGTTGCGAATATCATTAAGAAGCATTTAGAGTATGGGGATGCTTCTCCTAGCTGTCTGCCATGGTTTAGTAGTTAACCTTGTGCAGGATTTGTGTTTTTTTAGCGTGACAGTAGTGTATGTTTTTGTTACTGTCCTCGCCTACCCTTTAGCATTGAGTTGGGCATTACATTCTTAATTATGTGCACTAAATATAAATAAATAACGAGAACATTAAGAAGAAATGCGGCTTCTGGAGCTTATGAGCGAAGGGAAAAATTAATTGCACGGACATTTTTGTCAAGAAAAAAATATTTTGAGCAGCATAGCGTCTAATCAGTGACATTTGGCTGTGTGTGTAAGATACGACGAAATTGCACCCTTTATAAAGAAAAGAAAAAAACGAAAAACAGGAATATCAAAGCAATAGTTTGGGCAGAGTCTGTTTTCGTTGTGTGCGTAACTTAGTTATGATGCCAGGAATGGAAATCAAACAACGGACATCAGGACCCCCAGGCAGGCAGGGTGGGGTGTCCGACGGCGTGGGAGATTTGTCATTTGTATGTTGTATAGTTTTATTAATTACACTGATTTTAAAGCTGCCCTATTTTATAATGCAGGACTTTTGTAACATTGATTAAATGAGGAAAAATAGTGTTATGAAATTTATGATTGTTTGTATCAAGGCCACATTAATAGAATCGGTTTTGTTTGTTCTTTGGGAACTGGATTTAAGTTGAAAACTTTCCTGTTTCCTTTATATTTCTTTTTTTTCCTTTTTGTATGTATTTAAGGATTTTTTCTTTCAGCTTTCAGTGATATAGAATATTCCTATATTTGAAAAGTATAGGATGTTGAGGTGAAAATACCTATTGTAAATTGATGTTGCAAGTATGCTGTATGTTTTGAAGGTTATTTGTTGCATCAGTATTGAAGCTAAATCTAGGTAATTCAATGGCAAGAGATGAGAGTGTTTTATATGCATTTTAAAAAATTAGTTTAGGCAAAAGACAATGACATAGGCAGCCAAAGGATGCCCCCCTATTATAAATACATCTTGGCATCTTTTTTGTGTTCACCATTCCATGCAGGAAAATAAACATCTGGATATGCAACATGGTTCTTTTTTTTTTCTTTTTGGTAAAAGCTCGCCTGACCCACCCCCACTGTCACCATTCATGGTCCCCCTCAAATCCCCAGGTGCTTCCTATTTGCGGTGCACTCCATTCTATCCCTTCTCATTGGTCCTGCTCTCCATTCAGCCCACCCAAGTTACCCTGTAGTAGCCAATCGCCTGCTATCCCTGCCACCAGTTTCCAAAACACACTCAAGGATTCTCGAGGAGGCTGTTAGAAAGTCCCCTCTTCTTCGCCTTTTTACATACATGCAATTTACTCAATGCAGACTCAATGCAGAAGTTTGTAGATGGCCCGCATTATATGGACTGTACCATCCACAGCCAACACAGGGGGGTGCTGGGTAAGCAGTGGAGAACTTAAGAGGGCCATAAAATCCCAGAATGCTCCCTGCAACATGACAGGACATGCATACAGAGAAGCCCTCTCCCCAGGTGTTTGTGGGGGGACAGGAGACAGGATTTACTCAGTTTTGCATTTCTGGTTTTACAGTATATGAAGATGATTGCTTGGAGGAATACTGACTATGTTGATTTTTAATTATTTCCAAGGATCCCTAAAGCATTATGGCAATCACTGCCAAAGATGTGGGCCCCCAGCTTCTCCGTATCACGCTAACGCGATGCTGCGAGCCACAAACGCACACATCCCGAAATTCCCCAGCGCTGTCCTTCGTTTTCAAGACCTCTTCATGCCATCTCATCCCTGTTGTTTCCATCAGATTCTTCTGCCATGTGTCTCCGATCAGTCCGGATGGCCACGGCAGCCACAGAACAGATATAATGCCTCAGAGAAGTCGAAATTGACAGGGAATATCACCCTTGTATGTACCGCTCAGAAACTCGCAGCAAGGGCCAGCAGGTGGCTTGTGGAGGCAGGAAGTCATGAACCTTAGCAGGCCTACAAAAGCCAGGCAAACCAATCACACGCATTTATAATGACCATGTGACCAGCGGTGAGCCATGTGCACCTGTCACATGGCTGTTGATTAATCGCATTTATTTTAACAAAATGAAGAAAGTGTTGGTAGTTTAGACCATCAGAAACATCTGTTAATCAAAAGGTTAAAATGTTTTCCTGGGGTGACCCAAGTACTTATTGTTCGATGGCCTCCGTGTCACACTAAACATCACTATCCATTTTATGAACAGCTGGGGACATGGACTGGAAAGGGGTAATCACTTGCTGAAAGACTGACGTATTCCTCTCCTGCAGGATATTTATGCCTGAGTTTTCAAACTCAATCGTCTTTATCATTTGTACTTTCCTGACTGTCTGAGAAATTCTGGCCCCCAAGCAGGAAATGGGGCTGAGTGAAGCCCTTGCCTGTGTTTGCCAGTGTCTTACTTCCTGCAGGTATTGTGCCTGGATCAGTATTATCGCTAGACATTGGACAAGTATGAGGAAAACGAAAAATAAAAAAAAAAAAAAGACATGAATATGAAACATGAAATATGGTTTGCAATAGTATTGGCAGAATTTGTCAGGCTGTTTCTTGGGTATGACGGCAGCAACATAAATATGGATTTATATATATATATATATGAAAATGGAGAGCTGCAAAAATGTTTTTTATTCAGGGTAAAAAAAAAGACATTTTCTCAAATGGAACTGATTTTAAGATCACGTCTGAGAAGCTTCAGTGACACCTAAAGCAGGAAGGTGTATGCTCTCTTCCTCCTTACCAGAGATGCCTAGTATTTAAAACCAGAAATTAATAATATTAGTAAATAATAACAGCAGTAGAACTTTCTTAGTACAATAATGTTGCATTTCAATAGTGATAATGTGGATCCTTTGGGCGCAAACGGGGCTGCTGTCGCTCTTTTGTCACGGTCGTTACTTTGACAGTTTACACAAGTAACTGCGGCATTAGAACCAAGCTTCTGGAACCTTCTTCACACTGTCACGGCCGTGCTCTCTCTACCAGGGGACTGTTTTTAAAAAAATCTGAGAAAAAAAAAAAAACACAGAAATCTGCAGGAGCGGGAAGCATGTGACTGTGACCCAAATGAAGCCACTGGTCCTTTGAACTGTTCTATTGCAAAACGCTCACGTGGTGCTAATTCAGGCTGGTCTGAAGGAGGACATGCTGATAATGTGATAATGGGGGCTCATTCAGCTTTCTGACAGCTTATAAAGTATAGCAGTTCTATCTGCATGAAGTCTATGCACTAATCAGTCAAATATACAGACACGTTTATATATATATAATCGTATATATACACATGTATATATACATATATACATATATAAACATTCTCTAAAATAGTGAACTACTTTGTTTATGGCAGCCTTTGCCTCCTTTAATGGCCAATGTGTTTTTCAATATGCCAGCTTAACTACAGAATAAATCATGCGAAAATCAAAAAAAAAAAAGCCTAATACTAATATTTAACGAGAAACGAACCAGCATATTACGTCATATATTTAAAAAAAGAACAAATGTAGTGCCTGTGAAAGACTGTATTATACTGCTCTTCGGAATACTGAGTATTGTTTGATTTTGTTTAAGTTCCTCGACACCAGGATCCTTTTCCAGACCCTCTTATAACTGATGTACGAGTAACATAGAATATGAATGCATGCTCTTCCATAATCGCCTAGTAAGCTGTTATGAATATTACTAAAAAAAACTAAAAAAACACTAAAGAGTTTTGTTAGTCTTTTCTTCCGTCCATCATTCCTTGTGGATTCCTGCAGGCCTCTGTTTCTTGGCTGGTCTTCGTTTTAATCATTTGCTTGTTTGTTCATTCGTTTGTTCATTTGTCTGTTTTCTTCCTCCGATTCTCCCCGGTTACATTCTCGCATTCGATTTTCTCGGCTGTCTGCTTTTCTGGGTGTGAGGGTGTGTTTTTTAATTATGTCTTTTCTATAAGTATTTCCCCTCTTCTGTATGGAAAAGCCATTGCCTTCAGATTCAGAATCACTATTTTTTTTTTTTGTTCCTTTCTGGTGGGGGGGGGGGGGGTTCATTGCACGTTCTCTCAGATCTCCATCGCTTCCCCGAGGATGGATGCAGTGCCGGTTGCGGCTGTAAGGACTCTCGCCTGGTGTTTCTTACAGACGTCGGAATCTGACAATCGCTAGTCTCCAGTGAAGCTGCCCCTCGCCCCACATCCACGCCAGGGCCGTGCTGTTGTGATGCACGGAGCAGGGCGCCCCGCCCACGGCCTCTCGTACTGGAAAAGGAGAAAAGGAAATTGGCAATTTTAAGTGATTGGGATGTAGATCTCAGGCCTCTTTTCTCGAAGGCTAAGCTAGCTGAGGAATCGATGTGACAGCTGTATAAAGCCCATTCAGCACTATTGGACTCAGAATCCCTGCCTGAGCAAAGCGGGGCTCCGGGAAGCTGTTGAGAGACGAGCTTGGGTTGTTCCCTCGATAGCGCATCAAAGGCATCGCTTTCCGATGGAAAGGTTGATCAGGACACCTGGGCTGAAGACCTGAGAGCGACCAACGGCACGATGACTGACCCTCGGCGATCGATGTCCCTGCCTGACCACATGCGACGCACGTCGATGGCAGTCAAACACGCAGCAAGTCCCGTACGAGCGTCACATCTAAGGATGTCACGGGTAATAAATGAAGAGAAGGGACAGGCTACAGTATACTGCGTAGCTATTCCTATGGTCCACTGCACTATTCCTTCATGCTTTCCGAACATTTAAATATATATCAGAGTGTAACATGCAGAGAAGATGAGAGTGTAGATGTTTTCCATAATCTGACCAGTGCCAGAAGACTTTAAACACAGTATGCAATGAAAAACTGAATTGATGTTTTGGGGGTTATTGTGAAAGACTATGTGAAATATCATTGTGTGGAGCATCTTCTTGGTTTTCGGGACCTTCCAAGTGCACACGGTACAGTGCGTGGCTGGAGACTAATTATCACGATTAAGACAATCCCGGCGATATATTTTTGCGTGCCGGCGTGGGGGGGTCACCCGTCAGTGTGGCGTCCCAACCAGAGGACACACCTCTCTGCTCCCCATGCTCCTGGTCATTGTTTCATATGCGTTTGTCCCACATATTCCCCCCCTCCTGTTCTGTCCATTCCACAGACATTACACCACACAAGCATCTCCATGTATCTGACAGTTATTTCACATAAAACAAAACCTTGTGCCTCTAATACACCTCTTCTGAACTGACTGGTATCCATGAGTGCCCATTGTTTACTGATGATGTCACTGGTTCCATTGTTGGTTAGCTGAGTTCCACTGTGTCTGTACATATCACATGTGACTGAACTTACCGTACTCTTACCATTTTTTTATTTTATTCTATTTTGTCTTTCTTTTCTCAAAGGGGGTACAGACCTCCTGACCCATCAGTGCAACCGTGTCTTCACTCGACTTCCTGGAAGCAAATTGTGCATTTCCTATGCAACGGAAAAAAAATAAATGAAATAAAATAAATATGAACGCTAATGCTGTACTTTAGCGCCTTTGCAACTTATTTGTGTTTCTCTCCGACTCTGGGTTTTGCATGTGGTACAGCTGGGGGTGTAGATTGAAATTCCCCCCCAGTATAATAGAATTTTGCAATTTTACATGTTCAAAGACCCCTGTAAAGTCCTGGACCCCCTGAATCTACCAGGATAGCATCATCTCATAACGAACTGTAACATTAGACTGTTCGGTTTCAGTCTGGTTGTGTTGAACTCCAACCTTGATGAAAAATATTGTTCAATATTGTCCAAGAAATTAATATTTTTGGCATTTCCTTATTACCTCTGTAATGAATTCGACATTAACCTGTTAGAAGGTAGAAGTTTGCCAGTGTTATGTACTTTCATCACCTCAAAATAAATATAAAATGCGTTCCTGAGTCAATTATTAAGCTTATTATTAATCTTTTTAATATAGCGGACCAGCGTCCGGATGCCTTTTTGGTGGCAAATACAGGCCAATACCGGAGCAGCATTCAGCCATGTGACCTGGTGGAGGATCCTGGGAAGGTGGCCGTTAGCTAGCAGCCCTCATTTATCATTTAGGGCTCCTCTGAATTGCTTCAGCGAATAATAAATAACAACATTTGTAAGGAAGCTTTGATACAGGCATCTACTAAACAAATATATAACGGCATGTAACAGCTAAAAGGCTGTCACCTCCTAGCAGGGCCATCTGGATTGCTGCGTAGAGTGTATTGGGCATGATAGCCGTGCTAATGGATCTAACTAGAGTGTGCTTCTGTCGTTAGCATAAAGACAGTGTTTTACGGCAGCCTGAGAAACTGGCATTTCACATGTAAACAGACCCAGTAATATGGATGCAGAGATTACACATCTGCATTGCAAGTGTATCCGGTACAAATATTGACACACAGATTTACTTCAGGTAAAAGCTTCTGGGATTTTTTGTGACTTTCTCTTATAAGGAGGACTTCCTTTCTCATGGAGGTATGGTAAAAGTTGCCCAGGTAGATTTAAATATTTGGGGTAGCTCCAGGTGTATATATAGGGGTTGGGCCACAGGTGCATTGGCTTCAGCTGAAAGCTGATTGGCTCCTGAAGTGCCCCCTCTCCAGTCACTCACCAGTTCAAAACATATCATTTGCCCTTTGGTATGAATTATGTCCCCCTTATGTCCCCACCTTAAACAGTCCTAGAAACGACCTTGGATAGCCCAGGTCATCGCGAACCACACCATGCTAAATCAGGCCCTATCGTACCTTTGTTTGTCATACACAAGCGGCACAGGCTGATGACAGAATGAGAAGCAGGCCAATCAGGACCACAGCTGTTCGGGTTGCGTTCCTGGGCTGAGGTGCTTCATTGGCCCCTTTCTCAGGGGGCAGGAATGCCATGACGTCAGCTCACATCGATCAAGCTTCCTGACCGCACCAGGACCGGTCGCTGCGCTGGATCGTATTTTCCGTGCAAGAAGCGGAGCGAACGTGAACTTAATGTCTATGCTCATGTATTTAATAAGTAATACCTTGAATCATCAAAGAAAGGCCTGGAAACGAGATGGGAATAATTACAAGCTGCCAACGATAATCAGTCAGCGTTTAGCCACGGAGGGCTAAACGTTCTGTTTAATAAATCATTCCGTTTCCCGACCCGCTTTGTCTTGATTAAAAACACGGATGTGATATTTTCGACATGCCTCACCTGGAGCTTAGACTCTGCTCTTGTCCATCCAGTTGCAGAGGTGCTGTTGGGAGTCACAGTCATGACACATGATCACATGTTAGTACCTTTCCTGTGCTTATCGTGTGTCACATCACTGGCGTGTGTGGCCAGTGGATTCCCCATGGGGTCGAAACCTATGTCATGAACTCATGGGGGTGTTTGCTGTAGGGTAACACAGTTGGTTGCACAACTATTGTTGTGCGTTTTGATCCAGCCTCCACTGGCATGTGAGGAGTTTGCATGTTATCCCAGTTGTTGGGTTGGGGCACTAGTTTGAATCCCATTGCTGACAGAGATGTTTTACCGTTGGGCTCCTGGGCATAATAGACTAAATAGGTTAAATATAAATGTTTCATGTGGTTTTCCTTCTTCAGGCTAATCTCTAAATTTCCTACTGTGTGGAATAGGTTTATATTGCATTGTGAGGACCAAATATCCCACACAAAGTGATAAAAACCTGTTATTTTGACGTAGTTGGGACCATTTTTCAGGTCCCCACAAAGAGCTGTGAATGCTATCAAAAAAGTTAAAATTCCATAAGTCTAGTATTTTGTTTGGTTACTTATGGTTAAGATTCCAGCTGGGTAGGGGTTAAGGTCGTCATATGAGGATTAGAGTTTTCCCCATAGAAATGATTGGGGAGTCCCCACAAAGACATAATTACAAACCTCTGTGTGTGTGCGTGTGTGTGTGCCCTGTGATGGACAGGGGGGGTACCTCAGCCTCATGCTATGCTGCCTGCGATAGACTGCAGGTGACCCCGACCAGGATGAGCTGCTGGGAGATGGATGAATATCTATGCTGACAGACAGCCTCCAGATTCCTATCGCTTATAGTCACCTTATAGACACGTAGCTTGTAATTTCATACTTACATATTTCAGTGCGTCCACTGAAGTGGGTTGGATCATTCTTGGAGGGTATAACAGAAATGCCCTCGGGATCTGCATCCGCTTCATGAGAAGCCTGGCTGAGAAGAAGCTACACTGCTGGCCTGCAAGATGCCAGACACACACACACACACACACACACACACACACACACACACGGAAATGCTGCAGAACAGCTCTCCCTGTGCAGCTGTGTGACAGCGAACTTGGATTCTCCCCGTGGGGCAGCTCAGCCGCGGAGTCGAGTTTCGGGAGGAGAGACAATCCCGAGACGGACCCACGAGAGGCGCTGTGAATAATTCACAAGCAACACGGGGCGTCGGGTTTCCACGCCAGGACGACCCCCGTCTGGCCAGGCCGCCCAACTCAGGCTCGCCGTTTCAGGGGAGTGGGGGGGCGGGGGGGGGGTTCGCGGGGTCACGGCGGCTGCAGGGACCTGCATTGGTTTGGGGTGGGACGGTTAGACCTCTGAAGCTGGCGACTGGGGGACCTTTATGCCTCATGATGAGCTGAGAACTGGTGAAGCTGGGATCGTATGTTTCGTTTGCATTTCTGTTTTCATTGCAAATGGACGCTTTTTGTCTACAGGAATTGCTAATGCCAAACAGTGACACGCTCTGAAACTATATTTAAACTTAATCTTTTCTATTTAACATGTCATGTGACAGCGAGCCCATTATTGTACTATCACACGGACATGCGATGATGTTGGGGAGTTTAGAGAGGAATGCTCTCGTGGGACACCCCTAACTCACGTTTTCGCCACGCGTCGCCCCCTGTCTCTCTCCACAGCTGTTTTCTCCTGCTCACGGCTTCCTCTCCCTCTCCTCCTCCCTGCCTCCACTGTACCCCCTGCCTCTCTCCGCCCTTTACGCTCCTGCCCCCAGTGGGCGCCGCTGAGTCGCATTTCATTGGGGTGACGGAGTCCTGGCATCCCGCCGGGTCCCCGTTCTCCATCTGCCGGCCCTGATTCAGGCAAGGGATCCCTAGATCGGGGCCCTGCTGTATGTCACTGCGGGCTGTGGAGGTAGCACTTGGCAGGGATTGGACATAAACGGGGCGGCTTGAACTGGGACCGGATCCCCCAATTGGATTGGCTCGATTTACGTCAAAGAGCCTCCCCTTGGTTCCGCCCTGTAAGAAAGCGAGGCCCGTGAAACGACCGTGGACATAAATCTCCCCAAGAAAACAATAAACATCTGAGAGAGGTAGAGAGAGAGAGAGAGAGAGAGAGAGAGAGAGAGACTCTGGATCCCGGGCACATGCTGATTAGCAGTGATGTAAGGCCCCCACCACACCTGAATCCCTAATGAAGGGGGTAAGGGGAGCCGGATAATGTCCCCACTGCCCATTTAGAAATCAGCATTAATCAACGCTTGGTCAAGAGGGAAGAGGCATTGATAACATTAGGGACTGTTAGTTCTGCTGGACCTGCTTGGAATTTTAACAAGCCACAGAGAGAGTCATTAGTGCTTACAACCCGAGTGGACACTCAGGTCCCGACTGGCCTGCAGAAGAGGAATATGACTTTGCTGAAGTGATGCGTGAGGAAGACCTATTAAGGTGAAGAAATGTGTTACGTCCTCCTCACTCTGGCCTGATTCGTTCAGGGACGTTCAGGCGCTGACCTGTTCATCTAAAGCAATTCTGTGGTGTCGCCCAGGTCTACAGCAGGAGCTCTTGGAGGTTATAAATCTCAAAGATGATATTCTGCGATCTGTCCACTGGTTGAGTTGGTGACCTACCTACCTTCTACCTACCTTCCTGCTGGCTTTCTCTTCACCCTTGAGAAGTTCATTGGCTTAAAAAAGGGCGGCCCAACCCTGCTACTGGAGATCTACCACCCTGCAGAGACATAGCTGGCTCTAATGAGATGCTACTGTACGGCCTGATTAGCTGTACCAGGTATGTTAGATTATGGTTGGACCTAATGGTAGAGCTCCGTGACCATGGTTGACCAGCCCAGGCTTAAAGGAGCCATGTGATTCTCAGGTCTATGACACAGTATGGAGAAAATCCATCTCTAGACAGTTCCTGACACATATGCAGTGTCTTTCTTCTGAAAGACTGCTAAGATACACAAATGCTTCTCCGCAGATCACTGTGGCCCCGTCTCCGAAGCCTGCTCAGATACGAGGTCTGGCAGATGCCCACCTTCATGTGACCCGGAGTTACCGCCCTCGTACCTCAGCCCTGGGTTTTTCTACCACACATCATTTGGTGAAACATAATTACTTCCTGTCTGCTCTGATGTCAGCTGCTTCTCAGGCCGTTTCTGTGAAGAATATATGCATTGCTATGATTTGCGCGAGCGTGTGTGTGTGTGTGTGTGTGTGTTATGGGGAGTGGTAATCCATGTGCATGTGGAGCCCAGAGCAGGTATTTCATCAAGTTTTCTGGAGGCCTTCTGTGACCTTCTCATGAACATTATCTCAGTGGTGCTGTTATTTTTTCTGGGTGGAAGATGTCCAGCTGGCTCATTTTTCATTTCTGTGGTCACATTTCGGATTTGAAAACCCCAGAAATGCATGGTGCGCTTTACATTAACTGCACCTTCATAATGCCTTTATAATGCATTTGTAGAACATTCATAAGCAGCATGTAAGTACAGACGCTCCCCTACTTGCAAACTTTCAACTTACGAACTTTCAGACATACGAACGAAGAGGACACTAAGTCCAAATTATGTTCGTTGGGCTCCCGTTTCCTGTCCGCAACAGCAATTTTTTTCTGCGCTCCAATTCCTCCTAGTATGACTTCTGGCCTCTACTGATTGTTATTAATGTGTATTAAAGCTGATAAGGTATGTTAGGATGTTAAGGTGTACTTATATGCTGTTTATGAATGCATTATGAAGGTGCACTGAATATTCTGTAAAGGCATTATGAAGGAATAGTTAATATAAAGTTCCAACAATGTGACCTTGTGGGGACATTTCTTTTTTTGTTCCCACAAGGGGAAACTGAATTTTATAAAAACCCGTGACTGCGATCAAGCATGTTTGGTTTCTTATGTTTAAGGCTAGGGTTGGGTGGGAGTTAGGGATGTCAGAAGATTATGCCCAATGAAATGAATGGAAAATCCCTACAAAGACACAGGTACCTAATCTGTGTGTGTGTGTGTGTGTGTTTGTGAGAAGGTATACCTTAACTTATGGGGACACAATGTCCCCACAAAACTCTATTTAATAAAAATATGTGACTAATGAAAAAACTAAAAATGCAAAAACTCTTGTATTTTGCTTGGCTACTTATGGTTATAGTTAGGGCTGGGTAGGGGTTAAGGTTGTCATAGTTTTAGCATTTTTCCCATAGAAATGAATGAGACACGTTTACCCAACATGTGTGTGAGTGTGTGTGGGGAGGCAGCTTCAGCATAGATGAGAAATAAAACTTTGAGAAGAACTGGGGGCCCAATTGGCACCAAGGGGCCTAAAGTGTGCCAAGAAAACATCCCCCACACCATTACACCACCACCACCAGCCTGC
>JAODJW010000033.1:22047180-22065549 GCA_026777045.1 Hyperopisus bebe
TAAGGGGTTTATTATGCGTGACTGTCCCCAGGTTAGGGAGGGAAGGTAAGGGGTTTATTGAAATTTTTTGAAATTGATTGATACAGTTCATGATCCAAATGAAGATACTGGCAGGAAGCAATCTTGTGTACTCCTGGAGATAGACAGGTGGAGGTGAGAGTGTGTACACTCGGGCGTCCTCAGTGACGGTGGGTGTTGTCATAGATCTGTCAGCTGTTAATATGCTCTTGGTTTGAGTAACTGCCTTGTCAGGGATGTATTGATGAAATGGATGAGAACTTGCCCCTGTCAGCCCAGGCTAAATAAGCTGAAGACTGATAAGTTTACACTCTGAGTCTAAAGGTCATTAATACATTACCTGTGTGAAGCTGCGGCACATAGCAGAAGAATGCGTGTTTCCTGATTCTTTTTTCGCTCTTTTCTGATTGTTGAAAAAATGTACAACAGTTGAAACAGTCACACTTTTTTTAATTTGACCCCGTGCTTCTATGAATTCGCTTATGGATTTTTGTTTATTATATCGTTTTAATTGTCATTGGTATGTTATTATAATTTATTGAAGGACTCATACTTTTTTAGGAAGTTTGATAAATCCAATTGATAATAGTATTAATTTATATTGTAATCTGTTGTAGTTCCTCCCCATGTGCACTTGTTTTGTGACTTGTTTTTGTTCTGAGAGAGTAGTCCCTTTGGTGATATAACTGCAAAAAAGGTGTCCCATTCACAAACCCTGAAACGCCCCATCTCCGTTCTTCCCCAGCTGAACTGCCTGCCAGCCGACACCTGCAGCGATTTTAGCTTCTCCCGGAAGGGGCAGCTCATCGTCAGCGCCAGCCGGCCACCCAGCAGCCTGCTGGGGGCTGCCCCAGGCTCACTGGTGTCCAATGGGTCTGGGCTCTGCCTGCCGGGCCGCATCTCACCCGAGCAGCTGCAGAGATGGATCCAGGCGGCAGCGGAGGTGGGCTCCCTCCAGTCACCGAAGGGCCACTTTTCCCAGCCACAAAAACAGCGTTTCACATTTTTAAGTGTTTTTCCTACTGGTATAATGTAAAGTGATTTAAAATAATGCACGAAAAGATATTTTGCCCCACCCATATATTGATTGTTTTGGTGAAGTCATTAAAATCATTAAAATTGGATTGACGAGGTAACAAATGGGCTGCCACTGGACATGACTGGTGCTGAGTCAGCCTGTTCTCCGCAGGGAAGGCCGACGGAGCAGATCAGCCTGCCGAAGCCGGTGTCCGGGGGCCTTGGCTTCAGTGTGGTGGGCCTCAGCCCCGACGGCGTGGGCGGCAATGGTGTCTTCATCCGGCAGGTACAGCCGGGAAGCATCGCGCACAGGTGAGCTGTCCCCTACATGCCTCTCCCTTTACTGCTCCCGATGTTGTATGCTCCTTTATTTTTTACTGAATTTTAAGAATGCGTAGCTAGGCTGTGGTTTGAAGCATGCATGCAGTTTACCAGCTGACACAGTAGGGTGTTCTGTTGCGCCGTTCCTCAGTGTGTGCTCCCTGGTGCCTTCCACCTGACAGCTGCTTCTCTTCCCCTAGAGATGGACGGTTGCAGGAGAACGACCAGATTCTGGCAATCAATGGGAGCCCCCTGGATAAGAACGTCACCCAGCAGCAGGCTATTGGTCTGCTGCAGCAGTCAGGCGAGCGGGTGGACCTGGTGGTGGCCAGGGACCCAGCAGCCCAACGCCGCGTCTGTTTGCCAGGGCAGGTGCAGTCGGTAAGGAAGCTTCAGGCTGAATGTGGAGGTGCTGGGATGGAGCGTGCGGTTTTTAGGATCCTGCAGAATAAGACATAATTATTATTCCCCCTGAGGCCTTTATTTCTGTTTTCATTAATGCCCCTTTAATCCCTATGAGTGAGTGAGTGCCCACTGCTGGTCGTCGGCCCCCCCGTCACGCTAGTTTTTCATTCACCCCCCCCTCCAGAAATCAAGTTAATTGAATTTTGGTGCTAAAAGACCCGGGTTGTTTTATCGCAGCTTTCAAATTTAAGTATCTGACAAGAAGGTCAAAACAACAAAAAGCCACAAGTATTCTTTCCCAAAAATATTTATCAATTATCTTTTTGGCAGTCAGTCATCTGATTTATATATTTGCGCTTTGTGAGAATGTCATGAAAAAGATTAATGAGGGACTTGGAAGAATCACCTATGAAATATCATGTATTGAGGCTGTAGCGTCTGTTTGCTCAGAGGTGTGACAGGACGCCTAACCGTCCCCGTCCACCCCCCCCCCCCAAGCTGTACTTAGCAGTTTAATAAACAAAAAATGAAGGAGCGGCCCCCAGCGCATGTCTGTCATGGTGAGGTCAAAGCCCAGGATTATTTTGTCCACTGAATCACCGAGCTCTCACATACACATCTGCTTTCCCACTCTGTGGCTCCCAGGCCGTATAAACAGCTTCACTCTCTCCCTTTTTTCTATCTATAGCTGAGCTTTTACTGCGAAAAGCTGAAACAATATTTATCCATCAGAGTGCCGTCTTCTAAGCTCCTGGGATTTTGAGCTCTGTGCCTTAAATGGTGGATTTAGCCGATGTTACTTTGGTAGACCCCCAATTTAACAGTCTTGAGCCTGACATTTTCACAGAACACTGATTCCAGATTCTTGCAGAAATATTTTCATGCTAATTATAGTAGCAGAATGCTTAAAAACAAGTAGCTCTGCCACGTCGGGCCGGGCTGCCCTCTCCGGGAGGGATAAGGGCTTAAACCACATCCCAGACTGTCCCAGGAAGCCATTTTTCTCATAAGTGGCGCAGTGGCCATAGGAGACCCATGAGGAACGTCTTTTTAGGAAGAACTGGGGCTGCCCATTGCAGTAGATGATCTTGCTGGCCTTTAAGGAGGAGGTGAGCACCTTGCCACCTGCTTTCAGCTGAGAAATAGTGTAAAGTGTACTGCAACTCATTAAAAGCCTGAGTGCGATTTCATTCATACCTATACATGTCCACTGTCTATGGCTGTTTTAATGTCTTAGAACTGCTTTGGTTTTCTTTCCAAACATGTTTCAGATTCTCGTCATATTTTATGAACTGGGGGGAGGGTCGACGTTGAGTGATAATCTAGCATCTGGGTCTCTCGGGTGTTATTTAATATTTGTACTTTTCATCGCAGCATTAGGGTAAAGAGCAAGGTTCCTTTTGTGATATTTCAGCTGCTTAATCGGCTCGGTTCATTTCTCTGCTTGTGTAATAAATATTTTAGCTGTTAAAGGGGCGGAGCTTGCTGTCAGGGTGGGTGGGTCTTCAAACAGCGACTGAGGAGGTAACAGGAAGCCAGCACTGGAATGTCTGCCCTTATCTCCGAAGCGGATTGTTGCTCTTCGCTAAGCGTTTGGATAGGGACTCATCTGCCGAGGAGCGATGAGCGCTGCTCTTTCATTAGATGGGGAAAATTGCCACGGAAGTCACCCATCTGATAAGCAGGGTACCAGAGAAGGGGGCAGGGGGGCCCTGACTGATGATCATTAATAAATCCCAAGGAGACTTTGGTGATTTAGGTGTGTGCGCGTGTGTGTGTGTGCGGGTGTCTGTGTGTGTGTGTGTGTGTGCACGCATGCTGCCTGTGATCTGTGAGCGGGTGGTGCACGGGAGGAGGCCCCGGGGACACTCTGACCCCGACTGATTAGCAAGTTACATTTCTGACCTTGAAGGGCCCTGGTTTTTAAGGACCTCTGTTCTCACGGCGCTGTGACCCAGCGGGTCGTGTCCAGCTCTGTGCACGGCATTTGTGGTTTATGACAGAGGGGCTCACTGCGCCGGGGGCTTGTCGACACCCTTAGGGTGTAAATGTGAGCTCTTGCACGGGGGGCCTGATAGACTGTCTCGGGTGTAACCCTGCATCACGCCGCATGCTGCCTTATGTGGGATAGGTTCTGCATCACTGCCTCCCTTATTGGATGTTGCTGAAAATGAAAGCATGGATGATAATTTACTCATTTTTATCACCCTAATTTATCGCATGGTAGCAGGCGGTGTGATGGTTACGGACACAGACTTGTAACCAAAAGGTTGCTTGCTTAGGTCCCTGGGGGGGTGGCTTTCTTTCTAACCTTGAGCAGAGTACTTAACCTGAATTACCCCATAAAAATACGTGAATAGATAAGTCTTGGTTACTTAGTATGAAATACGTGATGAGCAGCAGAGTAAGGACCGAAAGGGGGCGTCTTCTAAAGGAGTACTGTAGTGTTAGGGCGGCATCACGACTCCGCGTTACCCCACTTCCACAGGAGCTGTGGGGCCACATGGAGGAGATCGAGCTGGTGAACGATGGCTCCGGCCTGGGCTTCGGCATCGTGGGCGGGAAGGCGACTGGTGTGGTGGTGCGCACCCTGGTGCCTGGCAGCGTGGCCGACAAGGTTGGTGTGTCCTCCTGCATCACCCCGACGTTATTAAATATTAAGTTCAGCAAATGCCATGGTTTACGTTGGCATTTTTAATTCATATATATATTTATTAATAATATAGTATTATAATTCTATATAATGTAAGACAAGTCTGGTTGTGTTTGTCCTGTCTGTACAAAATGTAAAAACACTTGTATAGGGATTGCGATTCCCTCGAGACCAGGACTGTAAAGTATTTAAATGCCACTTGAGTGGAATGAAACCATAATTGAAAAAACCTTGTATCAGCTGTTATATAATAGCGGGGAAAGATCCCTGTAGGAGGGTTATGCTCTCGCAGGCCCTGGCGTTTGTGTGCAGGCTCTGCTCTCACCCGCAGGAGCCCTGAGCAGCTCCAGTCTGCTCTCATATCCTGCTTTCTCCTTTCCTTTTTGCTGTAGAGCTGTCCATTATAATTAACATTTGATTTGTGTGTTTTTTTTTTTTTGCATCTCTTTTTGAAGTTCTCCCCAGCCCCTTTTCCACATGGAGCAGGCGGGCTTTCTGTCACCCTATAACCCAGACCCGCACTCGCCCCCGCCTTCCACCCCTTTTCAAAACTCCTGCTCCCAGCAACAAAACCCTCCTTGTTGGAAAGCCACGGCGTTGTGTTTCATGCATCAGCGGAGCTCACGCTCCAAAAAGCTGTCAAAATTGGCCTTTTGTCCCGTGTCCTCCTCGCCTCTGCGCGCCCCCTGCTGGCTGCCTTGCACGCACGCACGTGCACGGTGGGGGTGGGAGACGTGGCCTGAGCGTACTCGCTCGATGCTTTTGATGTCTTTGTTTTCATTTTCTGACAGATTGCTGTCTTCCCTCGAATGATAGTCAATTCCCCTCCCCCCTCCTCCCCCCCTGGTTTCTTCCAGAAGTTTCCCTGCTTACAGTTTTGTTGTTTGATACCTCTCCCGCTTTTCTGCCGACCTCAGCAGGCCTGAGGTGAATTCTCCATTCCCCACCCAGCTACCGGCAGAATGATACCCATCACATGTACCGATACTTGCCGTGTTTACTGCGTGACCGGAATGCATCAGGCGGCGGCACCTTCCTGCTAAACTGGGGAAGAAAATGACATCAGCAGAACTGCATTTTCTTTTGCACTGAACCACGCAGTGAGGTGTTCCTCTGAGAATGTTCTGCCAGTTATCTGTTAACATTAATATATTATCTGTCTCTCTCTCTGTGTTTGTCTTCTAACACATATTCTGATCAGGGTCACGGGGACTATGCTATTATTACTAATGATACTACTAATATAGTCTCAAGGCCAAGCACACCTGAACCTAGTGGTTTTCCAGGACCGCTATTCTTCATGCCAGTCAACCCCGTTCCACCAATGAAAAGAACATTTTATTTTATTATTATTTTTTAAAATGACGTGCCAAACCCAGGCTGCATAATTGATCGTGGTGAATTTCCCGACCTGGGAATAGCGTTTTAAAACTTCTCTGCGACTTTTTTATTTCCGAAGTTATAGGTTTGCGGCGGCTGCGGCTCATCTGCAGTTTCATCCACTTAAGTCTCTGCCGTCTGATTGTGCGGACTCTTCCGTCAGCTGGGAAGTGGCTGTAGTGCTGACTGCACTCTTTTGCTTCTATTTTGCTATTCAGTTGTATCAGCAGGATATCGGTCTTGATTTACATAAGGAGGCTTACATGACTGGAGTCTTTAAGTGGGCCCTGCCACCGTCTGAACACCCTCCAGGTCCTCCTGTAGAAGCCGTACGGGGTAGGGGTGCTCAACCCCCGTGTATGTCTACCTGGCACTCTCGTCTCAATGTCGCCCCCTACAGGACGGTCGGTTGCGCACAGGGGACCACATCCTCCGCATTGGGGAGACTCCGACTCAGGGGTTGGCCAGCGACCAGGTTGTGCGGGTGCTACAGGGCTGCGGGAGTCACATCAGGATGCTCATCGCCCGGGACCCCCTGGGGGGGCCGCATGTTGCCCCGCCGCCACCCCCGGCTCCTGCCGTCGCCCCTGTTTCCACGCTGCCTCCGGTCCCGGCTCCCTCTCGCAGAGGAACCAGGATGGTAAGTGTGATGGATGAAGAGGCGCGTGTTCTTTTTCAGTCTCTCTCTCGCATCTGTTATCCGAACAGCGTCACGGGTCATGCTTCTCTTTCAGCCGAACCTGGACGGGTATGAGATCCACGAGGTGGTCTTGAGGAAGAAGGAGGGTCAGAGCCTTGGTATCTCCATCGTGGGCTACAACGCCATGACCAGCGAGAGTGAGAGCTGCCGCCGGGGCAGGGGTGGGGTCTGTACCACCACACGGGTGCCTGAGCAAAGCGACCACCATTCATGGTCTCTGTCCTGCTGTATTTCAGATGCTGTGGGGGTCTTTATAAAGCACGTCATTCCAGGGAGCGCCGCTGAGCAGAGCGGGAATATCCGGGTCCATGACAGGATAATAGCAGTAAGCCTCTCCATCACTCTCTAAATATAATTTACCAAGGCTTTTTGTTTGAGGGAGAGGAGCAGAACCTGGTGGCAGAAGCTGGGATGCCGAGTACTGGAGTGCTGCCATCAGGCACGTCACCGTGTCTGCGCTCCGCTACCTGTCTGAATAGCCCTTTTCCTGCAGCTGGACGGCGTCAACCTGCAGGGCTTCACCAATGAGGAGGTGCTGGAGGTCATGAAGCACACTGGCTCAACGGTCAACCTTACCCTGGTCAGGAAGATAGCATCCAAGGCCACGCCCAAGGAGCTCTCCCTGGATAAAGGTGAGTGGCGGTGTCCTGCTCACTCTGCCCCCCCCAGCAGCTGACCTCGGCCACCTCCCCTCACTGAAGACCTCCGCAGTGATCTGCCACAATGGCTCTGTGAGCTTCAGTGCATACCTTACTTTTCCATAACGCCTAATCTTTCCTTAAAAGTCTCTCTTTTATAACTTTATTCCAGTTCCTTATACTTATATCTTATATTTTTACGTTCTTGTCTTGTGTCTCTGTGTGACTGTTTAGTAGTAACATGAGCAATTTCCTCCGGGATCAATAAAGCGTTTCCGATTCTGAAAATGTCTTATTGCGCTCATCATAATTAACTTATATATAAATAAGCAAGCAAGCTTTTAATTATGCAGTGAGAAGCACCTACAGACAGTATCTGCATGACGTCCTGCTTGGGGAGAGTTATCACAGGCAGTCTGCGTTCACAGTGCTGAGCTTCTCGGAAATCACCCCCTGCAGGTCATTAGCACGAAGTTCCCCTTAGGCTCCTAAGTCACCTCCCACGCTGCCCAAGGCTCATCTGCAGAGAAAGTCCACATGACTTTGTGTTTTGCCAGTTGGTTCCCAAAACTGTCCATTTCACACGTTCCTGCAGCAGAACACCTGGTCTTTAAGTAATGAGTGGCTTGATGAGCGGGTACCTGCACGGATGAGGTGAGCGTTTCTTGGGGGTTGTCACTGGGCTGGGTGCGGAGAGGACGGCAAATGGTTTTAGGTTTTTTTTTCTTTTTTATCTCTGTCTGCATCTGTCCAAAAAACGAGGAAACGGTTCCACATGCCTGCCTGTTGGCCACATTGCTGCACGCTGTCAGTCTTCATCATACTGCACTGTGCCGACATCTAGCCTGGCGACGGAACTCTCTGGACCTCAGAGGTGTGCGCTGTCCTCCCAGCATCCGCCTGAGGGCGCTCTCGTTCTCTGCAGTCCACAGGGAGCCCTCCCGCGTCTCTCTGAAGAGGTCGTCCGAGGTCAAGGTCCGCTCGGACGTGCAGAAGGCCCCCCCCGCCCCCGAACTTGCAGAGAGCCCTGTCTCTGGGGTCAGGCCGCAGCTAGCCAGAGGTGAGACCTTGCTGTCTGCTTGACGCTTTCGTGGGGGCGCCGTCATCACCATGTCGCCGTGCAGCCCTGCTCCTCAATAGGTGATTGGTGGGTGTCAGCGAGGTGCTCAGAGCCGTGAAGCTCCAAGGACGAGACCCCCCCACCCAGTCTCCTGCTTATAACATTATAAATAGGACACGGTGCCAGAAAACTGCATCCCTTCACTACTAAATGAAACAGACTTATTAATGTGAGACAGGGTGATTCAGGTGGTTGCAGTGGGGAAAATTATGGCAGATGTGTGCTTGGGTGGTGGGCGGGTACGGCTTTATCATTTAATGGAATCTGTGTTTTGGGCCGCGGTGTTGCTGTAATGAGTAAGGGCCTCCGAGGTGCGGAGCGTGTTGACGCGCCCCTCCCCCGTGACTCCCGCCCGGCTCAGGGGTCCTTCAGGGTTTGTAAGAGCTGCCTGACATCGGTGCATTGCTGGAACTCAATGCGGGGTCATGGTGAGGCTAGGCTGTCACTCCAAATCCCACCCCCAGGCCCGGTTACTGTCACACTAGACAGCCCCACTGATATATGTATCGGCACGGCTGGGCCGCCAGCGGAAGAACGGCCCGGCTTGAATTACACTGCCGCCTAATTAATCCAGACGGGGCCCCTGGCTGCCAGGGCCTCGTATGCAGGGTTTGTGTTGCACGGGGCCACCAGTGGCGGGCCCCTGCGCTGCCGGGCCCCATACTGGCAGCACATTGTGATCTTATTTCCCACAGTAAACTGAGATCGATTTTAAATAACACCCCTGCTGATGGTATAGCCTTTTCTTTTCATACTTAATATCAAACTGTTCTTATGTGCTGACCATTAGAGCCCAGCATGAAGGATTTGGTTTGCAAGCCTCAGCTTTAAGGGCATTTTTGGTTAAAGTGTTGAATTCTGTATCCTGTTATGTCATGATACTGAATCCACCTCACAGTCTCTTGTCCATGCAGTGCCAGCTCCAGTGTAACTTGTGTTTAAGTGATCTGGCTCTCAGGGTTGAGGGTTCAAATCCTGCCCTGCTCTTGTGTGTGCAGATTGCATGTTCTCCAGGGTTACTTAGGCTCCCTCGCCCAGTACAGAAACATGCAGTTAGGTGTGTTTGTCTATCAACCTTATGCCGCTTTTCCACTGGCATACCGGAATCGAGCCATACCACAAAGAGTCTAATTACAGCACGGTTCCAGCTCACTTTGGTTCCACTGCAGAAGCGCCAGCAAAAAACGGGCTGGTAAAAGCACTGCGGGGTTTGGAGAGTGACAGTGACGTAAAACCGAAGAGATGCTTATTTACTGTTCACATGGAGTACATCATGATTTACTGTGTTCTGAGAGTTGCTGTGTTTTGTTAGCATCAAACTCTAGCAGAATTAGCGTTTCTTTGAGTAAAATTTGCATTACAAATCAATCCGTTCAGCTGTTCTAAGAAGGTGGCTGGAAACTTTTAGGTTCTGAGTTATCCGGAATGCATCAATACATCGCGATGTGCGATACTACTGATAAAAAAGGGCATATTCTATATCTTATTCATTATCTTCAGATTATTCATTCATATCGACGCAAAACACCGGTGTCTACATGTGTCTCTGAGATGTTGTTTGGTCTGCTAGTACACAGGGCCATGTAAGCGTGATTATGGCTTGGGTACGGCTTGGATAGTTTACAATGGAAAACCATCAGTATGCGGTACGGCTTGGGTAAGGCTTGGTTCTTGGTGGTAGTAGAAACGTACCAATAGATGGCAGATCCAGGAATCGCGGCGAGTCATAGTGATACACATACACAGAACCGTATTTTATATGGGAGGAATGTAGGCAATGCAGGGGGACCCAAATAACATGCAGATACAGAGAGCCAAGGCTGGATCTGAACCCTGACCCTGGAGGTGTGGGGTGAACTCAGCAGTCTCTCGCTCACCCTTTCGGGGCATTTACTGCTGCTGTTTTACGTGTCTGCTTCAGTGTGTTGGAGATAATTTAATACCTGCTGGGCTTTGAGGTGCATTTGTGTGTGTATTCCTTGATGACTGACCGTCTTCCCATCAGAGCTGCTAGCCCTTCTTAGCGGTCAGTGTAAACACAGGGTGCTTCTCTGGAATTTAATCGCACTGATATGACAGGAGTAGGTTGCCCCGCCCTGGCGGTGTTTTGGGGTGCTTTGCCCCCTCCCAGGGCTCTGAGGATTGTGTGTGTGCAACCCACTGATGGGCTGGGCGGGGGAGGGGTCACTATCACAGAATCCCACTGGCATCATCAGTATGATGTTTTTGTGATTTGTAATTCGCATGCCGGGTTGTCCAGTGTATCCAGTGTACGACGTGTGACTTCCTGTAACACCTTTCCTGGGCCTACATTTTGCTGGCTAGGCCCCCAGGGCTGGGGGTGTCCCCGCACTTTCCCAATAAATGCCATTATCATGCTGCGCAGTTGGAGTCGTGTCTATGTTAACACCCCGCTTACCTGTGCCACTATCCCCGATCAAGTGATTTTCTTAGGTGGGGGAGGGCTCTAATGGAGTCTTGTCGTTCCAGCACCGGACCCGGTGTTGCTCGCCGAGAAGGAGCTGAGGGTAAAGTGGGAGCAGGCACTGGGACCCGAGTACACAGTTCTGGTAAGAGCCCCTCTGCCGCAGACCTCAGCGAAGTGGGAAGCTCTGCCAGAAACTTCCAGGACTAAGGCCTGGGGAGTGAGCTCTGTGGGAAGATGAAGCCTTTTGTGTTGCCCCCCCCCCCCAAAGGTTGTCGAGTTGGATCCAGTGATCGAGGATGATGCTGAGCTTCAAAAATACTCCAAGGTAGCGTAATGGTGGTGACACTGTGCTGTCAGCTCTGCGGCAGTCTGGCCTGCTGCTTGACTCACTGTCCCAGTGACGCCTCTGTCTTCCTTAGCTCCTTCCGATCCACACCATGCGGCTGGGCGTGGAGCTGGACTCCTTTGACGGTCACCACTATATCTCCACTGTGGCCCCAGGGGGCCCCGTGGCTGAGCACGGGCTGCTGAGGCCAGAGGACGAGCTGCTGGAGGTGAGCCCCTAACGGCCTTCTACCTGGGCCGCTGGATGTAGGGCTGACCTCTGGCGCCCCCTGCAGGTGAACGGAGTGCAGCTGTATGGGAAGTCCCGACGTGAGGCGGTGGCTTTCCTGCGGGAGGTGCCGCCCCCCTTCACCCTGGTCTGCTGCCGCCACCTGAGCGCCGAGAGCGCCGACCTCCAGCCCGACGTGGAGGAGCCGCGGCTGAACGACTGGCTGAGCAGTGGACCGCCGCTGCTCCAGGTACGACTGGCTGAGCAGTGGACCGCCGCTGCTCCAGGTACGACTGGCTGAGCAGTGGACCGCCGCTGCTCCAGGTACGACTGGCTGCACTCACTGAGACGCAGAAATGTACAGGCATCGCTACCAATGCTGTCTGATCAGACGCTGCCCCTAACAAAGCTAGCGCTGATGGGTGTGCTGAATTACCCAGAATGCCTCATGGCAGACAGACATGCCCATTTCCAGGGTGTGATATGGTCAGTACACTGTTTCTCCTTCACTATGTACACGTGGTAGCTGGGTTTTATGTAAGTGTACTGTCCCCCGGGCATTCCTGCTGCGACTATGACCTGATGTACGGTCTGACATGTCCGTCCCTCCTCCCTGTTTCTGCAGCAATCTTTCACGTTTCCTGGGGTCCCAGGTGGCAAAAAGGCTTGCTAAACAGCGGGTGTGGTTCAGGGCCACTGTGCAGCCAAGGGTTTTGAAAATAATATGACTGTAGGATGCAATTCACCTCCCATGCAGGTGGGGGGGGGGGGCGTCTTCAGTACGCAGACTAAAACAGTGACCTTCCCGAACTCCCGGGACATTTTTTACGTTGTTTTTCTGGGGTGACGGAGAAGGTTTGTTAAAAGCCTCTAATATACAATTCGGGTACAGGGATGTGAAAACCACAGCCTACATGCACGCGTGTCTCCAGTCTGTGTGCCATCCTCATCCTGCAGGAACAGGCTATCCTGGAGGAACCTGATGACGAATGGGAGGACAGCCCCCAGATGGAGCAGCATCACTTTGTGGAGGAAGGGGAGAATGTGGAAGCTGAGGAGGATGATGAGCCAGAGCTGGCTCTATGGTCCCCAAAGATCCACATGTTAGAGCTGGAGAAAGCAGACCAAGGCCTGGGATTCAGCGTTCTGGACTATCAGGTAGGAGAACCCAGCTGGCAATCCATCGGGGGAATGTGTTTCCCAAGTGTGCCAGTCCTCACTCTGTTCCTGGCTCTGGGTAACGTCAGCCAAAGCCCTTAAAGGCAGATCCCCCACATTGCTGAACAAATTAAATGGACAGGCAGATCGATATCAGAGCCATGAGTGTGCGGGCGTCCGGGCCGGGAGACCCAGGGCCCAGCAGCTAATGGTCTCAGAGGGCAAGGGTCCGTTCAAAGCGGCATGTCCGGGCCTCATGGATCTCTTTTTAAAATTCAGGAACCCCCGTTGATGTTCTGGTGCAACAGCAGGAAGTTGGCATTTGGAGCGGCCAGTGATGGGGACTTGAAACAAAGGGCTGCATCAGTACCTTTCTGGCAGGGGCCGTGTTTACATGGCGAGTGGCCAAAGCCGAACGCGGGCGACTTCTCTGGCTTTAAATGGGCAGCGTGTTCCCTTCCCTTCATTAGCCTGCCGTCAGCACCGACGGGCGTCTGCGTGCGTGACGGGGACACCCGCCAGGCAGCACGGCTCCTGGCCCCGGCCTGCTCGCACCGCTCCGTTCCCTCCCGGCTAAGTCTGCGCTCCACGTGCTAAAAGGAAATATAATGAGAATATGGTCAGAGCCGCGCTTCTTACGGCGGCGTCGCTGGAATATAATGGCCGAAGAGGGCCTGAGGATTTGAATCCGACGTGGCCGACCTCCTTGCCACGCCACGCCACGATCTGCTGTCTTGGCGGGGGCGCTGTTCCTTAATCACCGTAACCCAAGCGGTGATCCCTGAAATTCAGTCTGTCAGTGTCACGGCAGATGGGTCATATAATAAAGAACAATGTCATGCTCTGTGTGCTTTTGCCCATTCTGCCATGTCAAACAGTCATCTCACTCTTCCGTGATTGGTAGTTGTTTTATCCTTTTCTCTCCTCCTCTGTGATTGGTGGATGTTTTATCCTTTTCTCTTCTCTGTGATTGGTAGATGTTTATTTGGTTTTTGAAGATTTTGGCTCTCCTCTGATTTCTGGGGGAAGCTTAAATGAGTCAGAGGGAGGCCTTCAGCCCTGCCCCTCTATCTGAGAGTGTGAACGAGATGCTCCCTCGGTTGAGGGTGTTTTTTGTTTTGCAGCCAGTAATGAGCACTGGGGAGGCACCCCTCACTGGAGACGTCCTCCCTTCCAGAGGAGGCGGTGCTGATGCCTGAGGTGCTGAGGGGCCCCCGTGTGCCTAGGCCTGCCAGGGCCTTGTGTTTTCACCGTGGGCCTCGGGGCAGTAGGCGTGCGTTTGCTGTATTTCTCACATCGAGTGCAAGCCCTTTGTGTTCACACACACACACACGTGTGCGGCATCGTGGAACGCGAGTCAGCGTGAGGGAGGTATTTAAAGTAAGAGACAGGACACAAGCAAGACTTTATATCAGTCATTGTGTGGGACCCAGAAGTGCAAGACTTAGTGAAATGACTGTTAGGCCATTCGATGCTCGGGGTGCCGTCAGTTTCGGCTGATTGGTAAGCAGCTCTGGCTCTGGAGACTCGGGCTTCTTGTTCTCCTTTCCCTCCCCTAGACCCTCCTCCCAGCCCCGAGCGTTGCAGCCTGCAGACCCCCCCTCTCATGTTTCACCGGTGTGTGCCGGAGCCGGCCGAGTCCATTGTAGATTTAAGGAGTGATCGTGTTTCAGTGACAGCCAGCTGGCCCGCCTGAAACCGTGTATTGATTAATAGAACGCCTGTAATGTGAGGCTTGCAATCGTAGCCCTTGTGATTTTTTCACACCACACGAAACTGCTCTGGAGACGCCAAAGTATGAAATGACCCCCCCCCCATTTTTCTTCTGACGTTAATAACATTTCAGAAACGAGCAGCGTGATGGTAATCATCCATGGCGACACGCGGACTAAGGACAGGACCCCCCCATATCTCCGGCTAATGGCCGTAATGGAGATTGATGAAGGTGCCCTGTTTAAAACAGCCCATCTGAAGCCTGGCGTGAGCCGGGTTCACTGGGGGGTCTTGGATCGCTTTCATGCAAACCTTCTTGAAGCCATTCAGGAGTCAGTTTTATTCCACCACTGTGCTGTAAGTCATGAAGATGCCCGGTGGACTGAGATGTGCTTCACGTGCCCTTCCCCCGGCCCCCACTGGGCCCCAGTGCGCATGGTACCCTAACCCAGTTTTCCTTGGGACAGCCCACGTGGAGTCTGACCCTCCGCCTGGGTAAACACTCAGCAGCTGTTTTTCCTGGCCGGTGAGACGGCACAATATGAAAGGAGTCGGGTAGTGGGTGTGAAGTCAGTGTGTTTAGCGCTAGCCTTAGCGTTAGCCCAGATTCACCCTTAAGGGACGCTGCTAACATTGTACTGCTTATGGTGTTTCCAGCCCTGAGACTGTCTGTTACACTATGCGATGAGAATCAGTGTACCTCTCCCCATTGTTTCTTTGTCATTTGTCCCATTTGGGCTGGTATTTCATTAACATCATTTAAACTCCCTAATTTATTTTTTCCCCTAAAGAATTTTTAAGTGTATTTATATCTGCACATAAACCTAATGAAGCAGGGCACCCTTTGAGAAATTCGGGCTGGGGGGGTACTTGAACAAAATAAACACAGTAACTACCAGCTGGGTGAGAGCAGAGTGAAGACGGGGTCCCTTTGTTCCGTGCTCCAGGCGCATTGGGTCATGTGACATGCAGGGTCCTGGGCGCCCGTGTTCACTGAGGCATGGGGGCTGTGGAGGCGCTGTGGCGCTCATGCTTATGTCCCCAAACTCTGCTCTCGTCTCCCAGCTTAGCCCCATCGGCGACATTGGTAATGCGTTTGTGCTTTGGGAGAAACTTTTATCCATTTCTCTGTCGTGCCCCAATTTGTACAGAAATGCAGACTACAGCAAAAATCACCACAGTTTGGATTTGACAGTGAGTCACTGTTCATCTTGATTGACGTTGCACCTTGGAGGCTCGATGACCCTAAAACGTACCGGATCGACCTTCCCTTAGCTGCGTGTGCCCCCCCCTAGTGTCCATTTAAGGGAGGTACACCCGAGCCGGCATTGTAACTTCAACTTTGTGATCGTCACGAACCAGTCACCCCCCATTAGCACACAATTAAAGATGAATGAATGCAGTGTATTTACAGCCGGCCAACTGCGCGCTGACTTCTGCTTTGATGAGCTCGGTTCTCCGTGTTCTGATTAATGAGCACGGCACACACCCCCGCGGTCCTGTTGAGTCATTGCCGCCACCTCCTTCATGCAGACGTAACCACGGAGGACAATTCCCCTACCCCCCCTAATTTCGAATCACGCCTGCGACACGGCGGGCCGCCTCGAGCCCCCTGCTGAGGACTCCCTCATTTTTTATGCCGCAGCTCCCCCCCTTGCAAATGAGGAGCAGACTGCTATTCTCAAGGCACTGTGGTCCGAGAGCCTATATTGATCACAGCAGGCCCGTCCCAACAGCAAGCCCCCCACACGCCGGCTTTCTGCGGTCAGACCCCCCCGCCCCCCTGCCTCCTGTTAGCACACTCTCAGGCTCTGACATCACTGGCCATGTGGGACGGAGAGGCAGCGGGAATGGGGCTCGCTTGGCTGGCAGTCCGGAGGCAGACAATGCAGCCTGTGTCTCTGCAGAGAAGCAGCTGGCCTGCAACCTCAAATCCCCTTTCTGACTTTTTCCTGCCCCCCCCCCCCCCCACCTCACCATGTCCGGGTGTTTATGTACTCGGCGGGCGTCAGTTCCCCTCTCCCTAAAGTTACCGCCGCCTTTCCCCATCTCCCCGATCATAAGGAGCCTCCTCGTCAGAGCACCTGTCAAGCAGCTGCCTGAGGGCCCCATCCAGAGCCCCCTTTCCATGGCCCCGTGGTGACCTGGGACTCGCAGCCAGAACCACTGAGGACTCGTTTCACTTTTGACCCCAGGATCAGCATCCTGGTGCAGCTCGCTTTGGACCCTCTGCCCTTTAAACAAGGAAAAGAAGTCTGTCTGAATTCATAGGTAGTAAATTAAAGCAGAGTAACCTCTCAGAGCAGACCCTCGTAAATGGTTCGCTTCCTTTCCGGACAGAAGCCTTCCCTCGTTACACTGGTATGACTTCTGGTTTCCGTGACTGTGAAGAAAACCACGTGTTAATCACTTTTATATCGCTGCTCGTCACATAAAACCGGGCCACATGGCTCGTCAAATATATTGTGCTCCTCATCGAATCGGAGCTGAATAGTAGTTTTACGGTGTGACCTGATTGCATCGTGATTTATAGTCATAGGGCTTTTGCACGTGAGGAATTCGTGTGTTGCCTGTAACCGTAGGTTAAATTTTATTTCATGTTATTCCATACTTGTAGGTTATCAGAAAGCACATAACTCATACCAATTCATCGCCCTGAGTTTGTCCCTGTGTACCCTTTAAAGTACTAGCCTTTACCCAGACAGAGGACTTTTTAGGGAGCCTGAGATTGAATGCGAGGCTTTATCGGCAAAGGCGGCTTGTAAATGCTCATTTTTCAATGTCGAACATTCAGCGGTGGAGTAGAGATCCCAACGTTTTGCCTTATTTATTTATAGCTCGCCCTGGAATTCTCTAATGGAGCTAAATGGCTTGTCGCTTTTCCTCAGCAGTAAGTGCGTCCATCACTTTGCTGGAATTATCTCCGTCCTAGAAATTACAACAAACATGGGAATGGAGCCTATCCACTGCCGTAGCTTCCCAACTGCTCTCCCGCATGTCAGATCGGTCGTCCTCGGAACCCCCACGTGTGTCCTGGCACGTTAGGCGTCTGACTTCCCACTTGGCATGGTCTGCACTGCCCTCTGCAGGATCCCCTTGACGCCACACGCTCCGTCATCGTGATCCGTTCCCTCGTGCCTGGGGGGGTGGCTGACACGCATGGTGGGCTCCTCCCGGGGGACCAGCTGGTCTTCGTCAATGACACCCACCTGGACGCGTGCGACCTGGCCCAGGCGGTGGAGGTGCTGAAGTCGGCTCCACCTGGCAAGGTCTACCTGGGAATCAAGAAGCCCCTGCTGGTAGGCGGGTCACAGAAGGGTTCACCGTGTTAAACGGTGTGGCTCCTCAGCTCTAACCCTGCTGCCTGTGTTGACCAGGTGGAGGCGCCAGAGAGCGGCAGCATCCCGGAGGACCATGCTGGGACGCGAGAAGAGCCCAAGCAGGAGGAGGTCCCTCTGGCCGTACCTAAGGTAACCCACAGCCCTATCAGCAGTCTGTATAAACAGTCACACACAGATATAAAGAGAATTGCCCTGGGTACAGGCAAACCACAAGTTATGAACAAGATCCATTCCCTAAATCTGTCGAATTTGTAGGTAAGGCGTAATAATAATACATAATATTATTACATAATACAGTAATAATAAAAGTGGCTGTATAGGGTACTGTGCAGTCAGTCCTGCTATAATACGTTCCTGAAAATCCTCGCATTCACTAAAATCGCATACTTAAATATACAAATCCGATGGGGAAAAATAGGGTTAGGGAATGTGACTCCAAAACTTCCAAAGTAACTTTATTAATACAATAATAAATTATATCATAAATATCTCCTGTGGGTCTCACAGGGATTGCTTAGTAACTAGAGGTGCACCAATCCGATATTCTGATCTGTATCGGCACCGATCCAGACCTATTAAACAGATCGGATATCGGCCATATGTGACAGATACTTACTTATTTCGTTTTTGGCAGTCTGTAAAAAGATGGCTCCTATTTCTTGTAAAATCGATATGCACAATCAATCGCACCACAGCTTTTTTCCCATTTTAGGTTTAGGGTTTTTTTTTGTGGCATTTAAGCTGAATGCTAACGCTGCCACTCAGTGGGTGTGACCGCTGTGACTTCCATCTCCTGTGATGTCATGTGCATATCCTCTGGGGGAACGTAAGAACATCTGATAACGTGACCGTCTGGGAATACTTTACACTTTTAAACAACAACTAGTAGCACAGAGTTTTGCAATCTTCGTAAAAACAGTTTTG
>JAODJW010000033.1:22065649-22082778 GCA_026777045.1 Hyperopisus bebe
CAGTGGGAGAAAAATCATGGGGCGTTCTAAGCATTTGCCACTTGCGTATGCACTCTCTTCAAGGATATTCAAATTGAACTCAAAATGCCTCAAAAAATGCTCAAAATAAGATGTACAAATGAGGCGGAACAGTGTGTTATGCATGTTTCTAGTAGCCTAATTAAAGATTTTTTTGACATTTTTTCATTTTTATCTACTAGTTTAAAAATTAACAAGACAAATTATAAATATATTCTGTATATTTGTTATATTAAAATATTGAAGTAAAATGAGCTCTTGTATCATAATCTGTATCGGTATCCACAATTGTGTATTGGAATTGGATCAGAACTGAAAAAAAAAACGTGGATAGGTCCATCCCTACTAGTGACCATTTCAACTGACCATGCAGAACCTGCTAACTTGTTGAGAGATTGGCTGGACATGCGTGCAGCACAAACACGATGCATTACGGTATGCGGAATAACATGGCTGTCAGTCTATGAAGCGCAAGTGTACATTAATTAAAAGAGGTTGCTGTATGTTTTTATATGATCATTTGCCAAATATTTTTAGAATCTAAGACTTTGACTTGTGCAGTGTGTAGAAGTTTGATTCTTTTAGATTTGAAAACCGGTTCTACCATTTCACTGAAAAGAACCGGTTCTAAAGAATGATTCCATGACTAATAGGACGTCACTATCAGTCACTTGGATAGTTGTTTTGCGTGCTACACCAACGCAAAATCGCTCCAATACGTATGCGATTCTGCGTTATATTGGACTTGGGTACTCATATATCAGTCGCATTAGAACAGATTTGTGGTGTGACATCACGTGCTGTAGTAGGATTGACTGTGTATTGTACCTTGAGCCAATGAATCTGCACAATGTTTTCATGAGTGTCACAAAGTAGCACGTTCGTTATTACAAGCCATTGTATTTAAACTTTTAGTGTAATAGGCTTTATAGTATCCCATTGGTAAGTACGAGGTGTCGGTAAGTCAGATGTTCTTATCCCGCCGGCTGCCTGTATATTCATTCTGTATTATTAAATCTCTGCCTGTTTTAACTGAAGTTTCAGCACATGAGGTGATGCCTCTTTACCTCTATATCTGTGCACGTACTTCCGAAAAACTGATAAAATCAGCAGGTTGTGAACAATTTAATACAGTAATGGCTGATTTTTATAAGTCTTCGTAAGTGTCATCCCCTTGAGGGCCTGACCAGGGTAAGTGGTGGGGGTAGATGCATGGATGAGTAGGTAAGTATTATGGGCGACATTTGCAAGACCAACTTTCTAAAGTCCATCAGCGTCTCTTTTGTTTTTTTTGGTTCTGAAGAACAGTTTTATAATCTCTGAATGGCCTCCTTTTATGGCCATGTGCTTAAATAGCACTGGTGTTGATGGTGTTATTTTTAGATAAGTGTGGGATGAGTATGTGGTCTTAGCGAAGGGATAAAAGCCTAAATTGATATGAAAGGAGAAGTGGCGTCAACGCGGGGCCTCTCTGATCACTCAATGTGTGCCAGATTACCCTTGGATTTTAGCACCGATGTCATTTCGTCGAGGAGTCAAGTGCTGCCGTAAATCTACCGAAAAGGGGAGTAATTGTGCTATTAAGATTTTAGAGACTGCACATTTTTCATGGCAAATTGGTTCTGGGCTTCAAGGAGTCGCGGTACAGAGTCGCTGAGTCAGCTCCTCTGCGGTGGCCGGGTGGGGTGAGGTGATGTGTGAGTGAGCTTTCGGCTGCGTGATCCCCAAAGCGGCCGGCTCAAGTGTAAATGGAGGTCTGGGTGCTCGGCCGACCGTGGGGAGAATGGGCGGACCTGGTGTGCGTGATTGGAATGAAGGAGATGTGCTTCAGTTATCGGGGAATCCCACCTGAATACCGAGTCTCCACCTCAAATCTACAGGTGACAATTGAACTGTGCTTAAATCTAAGTACATTTCATAGTATTCAACCTGATTTATCTGCTGATAAGACCTTGTGATATTACGTTAAATAGAAATTCCCCAACACCTCCATTCCTGTTCAAAATTCTCCAAGTTTCCAAGAACCGTCTTTGGTTGTGTGTAACAAGTGCATTACAATGTTCATTCAGTCACATTCAGCCACAACCAGCATGAGGAGCCACAGTATACAACATATGCAGAAGAGAATGGAAAACAGGCAGACAGACGTGCAGAAGGTAGGAAGTGTTTTGGCAGGGTGGGTACTGGACAGGAAATTAAGATCGGTCTTATTGATTGCAGTGAGTTTACATAGATTCCCACCACTGTAAACACAGCTGTTCAGCTGGATTCTTATGAAATTCTCATTTACGCTCTGGGAAGTGGAGGTACCTCCACTTGCGTTCCTGTAGGGTTTGCGGTTTCCAGTGTCTTCACACTGAGATTTATTAAGGCGTCTTATATGAAATTTGTAGAAAATTGTTTCACTGTGACCAATGAGCAGGAACTGCTGTTAAAATTCCCAGAACACAGGCTGCAGAGGCAGGGGCGTTATAAATTTTAAGTTGACTAATGGAAAATGTATTTTATTGTTGTGTTACTTCGTAAATTTGTATGGAACATGCAGTACTGGGACGTGAAGGGGACCAGAGCCACACGGAGAGTCCCGTTTGGAAAGGCTTCTTTTTTTGGGGGAGAAAATTGGAATGTGTTTTGGGTGGACAGGATGTACGCGATGGCTAGAAAACAAAGAATAACCTAGAAACCAGCTGCCATGTAGCTAAGGCAACAAAATAAAAGCATCCCAGGGCAGCCTAGGCCCCTGTCACTGGGGGAGAAGCCAGACCCGGCAGAGCACCCTGTGCATGCAGAGGGGGCGAGGAGGTGGGAGGGGTCAGGCCCTGGATCTGGGTGCGTGACGGGACCAGTTCGTGGCGTAACAGTGTTTACAGCAACGTATTCCCTAGAGCAGGGTTTCTCAACCACTGGCCCCTGGTTATCGAAACTTAGAGGGGGACATCCCGGCCCGCCGACGTGATAAATGATGAATGGCTGGGCCTTGTGGATGGAAAGTTGGAGAAACCCTGACCTAGAACCTCATGGAAACGGGCTGAAATAAGCCAGCAAGGGGCTTATTGGGTGCATGTTTTTGCATCCAGTTGGTGTTTGGCTTTCAGTTTGTTGCAAATTCCATATTATTCACTGTCTATTATTACCTGATTTGAGCCCTATATGCCTAGCAGATCCGTTATCGGGATGTTTACAACTCAGAAGTTTGTTGGCGAATTAGATGAGGTCAGTAACACGCTTAGCACAGTAAATAAAACACTGATAAGCGTGTCTTGGCTCTTTTGGCGTCTGTGAAGACGTTAAAGTGATCAATTATAGGCCTGCTTACCACCGTTTTCCTAAAAGGCTTTTTTCTTACCCCAGCTTATTAGCATGTTCCGGTCCGTACCAGACTCACGACAGCAGGTCGTACTTTTGACAGGTTTTATTCTCTTTCTGCAGGGTGCAGCTCATATTGCGATCACTCCAACTCCTTGCATGGCTCTTTAACATTGTACCGGAACTGATTTAATTTAGCAAAACTGCGGTATCTATGAATCAAAGCTACTAAGAGAAATGAAATAGCTGGGCTGTGAAATAAAAGCCTTTTTCATAATGAAATTGGATCTGCGGCTCAGGTTCAAGATCCGCGTGTTTCTGTACACGTACATTACTGATACAACAGGCCGCTACAGATGTTATCACTCCTGCTGTGATCTGATATCACTGGTATTTTATTGTTAACATCTGTCCACAAACAATGTGTAGCCACTGTTAGCGATTGGACGTATATGACGCTTTGGTTTTGCAAGATAATTGTGAGCTTAACCCTGAAAGAACACCAGCTTTAACCCCAGACACTGCCACCTCCTCGACTTCAGTCTAGCTGGCCACTCGTTTCCCACAACAAGAGCCAGATCTGACCATTTTCCGATTTTCTGTTAATGAAAATGGCACACACACACACACACACGCCTCAGTGCTCAGGACGTCCTTTCATGGTTAATCCCCATGATGGCCTTCATTAAACTTTGCAGGTTTTGGGGTAACCTCCTGCATAGGGGGGAGTGTGGTGTGAGTGGCTGACTCTTCCGTTTGCGTACCCCCGCCCCCCCCTCCACCCTGACAGAGTGCAGCGCTGAGGCCTCCTTCGCCGGAGGAGCTGGTGGATGACCCGGAGCTGATTGCGGACTGCTCCGTCTCCCTGCCCCACTACGCCTCGTCTCTGTCCATAGAGGAGACCGAGATGGCTGTGGACGATGAGCAGCCCGTGGCGGAGATTGATGATCTGAAAGACCGCGTGGAGGACCTGCCGTCGTATTCCAAGCCCAGCGCCACCTTGTGGGCGGAGCCAGACGACGACATCACCCCCCTGACCACTGGGGTGAGTCTGGGGGGCGGGGTCAGAAGCGGACGACCCGGCTGTATTGCTCCAGTGTGGCTTTTCAGAAGCCAGTGATTATAGCAGTGAACATTGATCGCTCCCTTACTGTTGTCCCTTTGCCATTGTACCTAAGGTCAAAGTTTCCTGTATTGTTTAAAATGAAGGAATACTGCTTTTTTTGGAAGGAGGAAGAGGAGGAGGAGGAGGATGAGCAGGCTCGAAGCGAGTGGTTGTGGTGGGCAGGCCTGGAGCCCCGAGACCAGTTCCCTCCCAGTGAGTGTCTGTGTGGGGTATTAGTGCGTCCGTGCTCTCGCACAGCAGCTGTGTTTGGTGTGTGTGTGTCAGACGGTTCTCATCTCGCAGGCCAGTCAGCAGCCGAATGGTCTGGACCCCCCGAAAGCAGTGCTCACCTTGACTCCAGGGCCAGTGTGTCTGAGCTGCCGGCATCCGACACAGACACTGAGTGAGTCCTTTTGCATGTCATATCTCACGTGTCCCTACAGACACCTGCTTTCGCCCTTTATGCACACGCACGCACGCACACACACACGCGCACTCACTCCCACACTTGTGCGTGTGCCAAACCAAAGCTCTCAGGCTTCTCATGGGTTGTACTTGGTAATTTGTTTTTTTTTTTTTTTTTCTGTGGCTGTTGATTTAGTGTTCCAATTTTGTGTATTTTTCCTTGGAGTTTATTTTTTTTATGAGTCAGTAAATTAAAATTTAGGTACAGCGCACAATTTCACTCAAGTTACTGAAGAGTGTTTGTATAACAGCCTGTTATCCATTAAATAATCAAGGCAACGTGCTGTAGCATTCAGTGAAGTCTTTTTGGCTGCTTTTAGTTATGTGGCGGCTGAAGTCTCTTCTGGTTGTGATTTATTCGCTTCATCAGCAGATAAGAGGGGTTGCAGTGCCACCTGCTGGTGAAAATGTGGTACGGCAGAAAATTTGAAGTTGGCTCTAATCCCTGCCACTTTGTCGAGCGACATTGAGAAGCAGCTAGGAGCTCATCTGACGTGTAGCATAGTGAAATGAAGACCATGGAGAATGGCTTCTTATCTCGTATCACCGCCAAAACCATACTGTCATGAGTGCTTTTGTGTTCCTGATACACAGCCACTTTCTGTGGTGCAGTGCCTGGTCTGTGTCATACCCACAGTAATGAATGCTGCACCTTACATCCGTTCAACTGAGCTTCATGCTTTTGTAGCTCTGCAGACATCCCTGGGCTCCTGGTTGTGTACCGGCATGTTTCGGTTGCTCTGCAAAGTGTGTGTGCGTGTGTGAGGCTTGAGGTTGTCAGGTGACCACCTTCCTTCCCCCCTCTGCCAGATCCGCCCACCCCACCGCCCCAGAGAAGTGGAGGACGCGGGTGAAGAGCAGCACTCTGCCTCTCAGAGGGCCACATAGGTACAGGTACGGTGTCTGCTAAATAAATAAGTGGAAGTCTGTGTTACTGTGTGTTTCTGGATGCTGAGCGCCCTCTGTCTGCTCCTTTCAGCGAGTTACCGGAGCGCGAGGAAGGCGAAGGAGAGGAAACGCCTGTGTTTAGTCACTGGGGGCCCCCGCGCAGGTCTGCCCGCCTGCCCCTCTGTCTGCCCGCCTGCCCCTCTGTCTGCCCGCCTGCCCCTCTGTCTGCCCGCCTGCCCCTCTGTCTATCTCTATCTATGGGAGTTTTTCCACCACACTTTTATTACAGTATTTTTGGTACTTTCCCTTTTCTCAGTGAAGTACCAGTACCAAAAGCACCAAAGCAGCTGGAATACTGCTTTGGTACTTTAGTGCTTTGGGGTGGCACTTGAAACACTTTCTTTGTCCTTTGGTTATGCAAATAGCCTGCCTCTGAAATGCAATACAGCTGCCATCGTGAAAAATTTGCGAACTCGTAAAGCAAAATAAATTATTGCAATCTGGTCAGAAGAACAAATGCAACAAAAAGACCAGGATGGCATGACCAAAAATTGAAAAAGTATTTTGTTTAATATACTACTGATGTGATTCAGCTAGATAATTTTGCTGTAAAAATACTGCGGTATTTATAAAGCAAAAAGGACTTCTTAAATTTCTCACAAACCTGTCTAGGAGTGATTTAAACAGCGAGAATGGAAAATGATTATGATTGTCTCAGAGAATGCATGCAGCTCTCCTGCAAAAACAGAAAGCAGAATTGTGATGTCATTCCAGGGCGGTACCAGTGTCTCAAAGTACTGAAAGTACAGTACCTGCCTGCCTCTCCGCCTGCCTGCCCCCCTTCTCTCTCTGTCTATCTCCGTCTGCCTGCCTCCCTGTCTGTCTTCCACACCGCTTCGTGCTCTGATCTCAGTTGGCCCTTTAATGATGCCCCGCCCCGCCGCAGGGTGGAGGTGTACTCGGAGCCAGGCGAGCCCCTGGGGATCAGCATCGTGGGGGGGCGCACCGTCATCAAGCGGCTGAAGAACGGCGAGGAGCTGCGGGGGATCTTCATCAAGCAGGTGCTGCCGGGCAGCCCGGCCGGGCGCTGCAACGCCCTCAAGACCGGTGACAAGATCCTGGAGGTGAGGCGGGCGAAACCCACACCACCGTCACCGTTCTGAGGGGCCCCTCCCCTGCCTTTGACCCTCCTGCCGCTTTCCACGCCCAGGTATCAGGGGTTGACCTGCAGAACTCCAGCCACGAGGAAGCGGTCCAGGTCATCAAGGCAGCTCCCAGTCCTGTGGTCTTCATCGTTCAGAGCCTGTCATCCACCCCACGCCTGCTGGTGCGTCCGAATGCCCCCTCACCCCCTGCGTGTATGTGTGTGCGCGCGTGTGTGTGTGCGCGCGCGTGTGTGTGTGTGCGCGTGTTTGTGCATCCTTGGGCTCAATGGCCCCTCGATCCCCTGTGTTCCATTGTAAGTCTTCAGCCTCTCCTGCCCCCCCCCCCCAATATTTATAGCATTTACCTTTTTCAGGAGACAATTACCAGCACTCTCAATCAAGATCAGATCAGAGCACAGCTGTTCTAAGCCACAGATGTGGAGTAGAAAGGGGAATGAAATGGAGACCGCTAATTTAATTATCTGTTAAACAGCCAGATGCAACTGCAGCCTTCAGATATGAGATTCCGCCATTAATTACATTGGCTCACACTTATCTCCCTTTTCCACCTATCATACATTACCCCCCCCCCGCCCCAAATCTGCCAGTGTTGTGCCAGTTTCCCCTGTCCCTGCGAGTGCCAGGAAAGCAGGTCTGACTGCAGCTCTCAAGGAGCGCATTAAAAATGAACAGACACATGAAAGTGCCTTAAAGGGCGCCGATAGGCGTCTGCTGTAACGTGTCGCTGGCTGTCGGTCGTGGCCTGAAGCTGGGGGCCGCACTCTGCTATGCAGCCCCTCCTCTGAACCTCAGTCTGATTATTCATTAATATTAATAAAAGCCCTTCTGAGCCACTGTGCTTAATCCTACAAGTGTCTTATTCTGTTGCTGTTAGCACTAAGGGGAGGTGTGACTCTGCTGTTATTTTGAATACTCTGTGTTTCTCTGCAGCCTGTGGCAGCTCCCAGCTACAACAAACCCCCACCGGTAAGCCCCTCCCTCACTTTGGTCTGTCTTTCGTGTGTCAGACTGTCTCCTTTTTTTACGGTAAATGCTCGCTCTTCTCCTGTCAGCCGCTTTACCCCTGCAGACACACGTCACTGTCAAGCCTCTCTCTGACTTTCATCCTCAGTTGAGTTCAGTCATACAGTCCTCTTGTCTGATTGGTCACTGAGTTAACAGTAGCCCCCCCCCCCCCCTTCTTTGGGATGGGACGACCAACACGGGTCTCTGTATTCTGTAATTTGTCATCGCCAGTCTCATACTCCTGGGCTGTAGCCTAGAAGGGTGGGGGGGTGGGGTGACAGCCAGCCTTTGGCAGAATACTATCAAGCCCCATCTCTGCAGAAGGCCTGGGGGGGGGGGGCTTAATGTAAAATACTTTTATCAGCCCCGTTAATTGAAATAGTCATTTCCTTAATTGCACTTATTTCCATTTGTGTCGCGTTCGGCTCCAGAGGGTTAAGAGACTGTTAACCACTTTGGTGAAAAGGCCTAATTACAGCAGGCAAATCTAATTAAGACTTTGAGGAGTGTCAAAACATTAGATAAGCACGCGGACAGCCATCAGGGACACCTTGCTGTGGGGGGGCACGAGACTGAGCCGGAATCATCTCAGACGCTGTACCTGCCTGTGGGCTAGAGCTTTAGGAATGGTTTTGTGGAGCGTGATCCTGTTGTTTTTTTCTGGGTGGTATTAAAGGGCTGTCAGGGCGTGGCCACACCCAGAGCCCCACACATGCCCATGCTGGGGCTGCTGTCTGTAATGAGGCGGGCACCCCAGAGCATAATCCTTCATTAATGGTGATCGATCACGCCCTTCTGAGGACGGGCCCAGCTGTCCGCCCGCAGAGCTGTGTGGCATGGCCGCGTGGAGGCACAATTAGCCCTGATTAAACATGGCTGCGCTGTGATGAATACCCAGCAAATGGTTCCTTTTCCGGCTGGGGGATGGGGGTGCAGGCCAGAGCGTGCGGCTTGCCGTGCGTGACTGGACTGAGGATGTGCCCCATCTGGTGCCGCCTGCTTAGCCTGCACACTTTACGGTTTCGAGGGGCCCCTTAGAGAAGTGGGGGGGGGTGTTGCAGTGTTTTCTGGGCAGTTTTGCTGGCTCTCCTCCCAGCCCAGGTGACACAGCAGCCTGGGTCCTTTTACTCTATCTGTGGCTCCATGCCTGAGGTCTGTCTGTCTGTCTGTCTGGTGCGTGTGGTTTGTCTGTCTGTCTCTGTGTGAGGTCTGTCTGTCTGTCTCTGTGTGAGGTCTGTCTGTCTGTGCGGTGTCTGTCTGTGTCTCTGGTGTGTGAGGTTTGTCTGTCTCTCTGTCTGTCTGCGTCTGCGTGGCGAGTGAGGTCTGTCTCTGTCTGTTTCTGTCTATGTGCACATGGTGCTTGAGGTCAGTCTGTCTGCGCTGGTGTTTCTATAATGTATACAGGCTCTCTTATCTTGGAGCAGGCAGCTTGTTCCCTTGAGTCCCATGTGTGACACGCTGTATGACACTGAGACTCCAGCTTGCTCTCTCCTGCCTCTGTGTCCTACAGCCTTGGGGGTTTTAATTTAACCAAAGGACATTTAGCAGAACAGACTCTTCACTCTGTTTGATTCTGAGGCCGGGATGGTGACGCACACAGGGCCCGAGTCGATTACAGCACAGCTGCTTCCTTCTAGGTCCCCTCTAGCTTCACCCTTTCTGTTCCACTGGCCGTCACACGCACCACGCAACACGCTGGTTTTTCGCTTGCTCCCAGCAGGACACAGATGCAGGGAGCGCCCCCCCACCAATGAGGCTGCCCCCACCATACAGGCCACCCAGTGGACCTTTGGGTGACGAGCAGCAGGAGGACCTGGAAAGTGCCAGAGGTGAGTGAGCAAGTCTCCACTCTGCGCTCAAGGCCGCCCCCTGCTGGAGCATCCAGCAGTCACTGCAGACACCCCCGCTTCACATAACGAACTCAGAATGTCACACACAACCTGCTGGTGTTTGTTGGCTGGGTGCCGATGGGTCGAGTCTCTTCTTCGGTCATTCCTGACACCGTCTTCTTTCTCTGGATGGGGTGGGATCAAAATCACGGGCACTGTATGCGTGACGCAGTGACTTTCTCCTCTCAGTCACCTCCATGACGTTATCCAGTTAAACGCTGTTTAAACCTCTCCTTTATGGGATATCACACCCCTCATCCTTCCTCCTCACTGGCACAGTCAATAGTTTACAGTTTTTGTGAACAACATGGCTACTGAATATTTCTCCTATTTAAATTTTTTTTTTTGCTCGTTACTTTTTTCTGTAGCCTTTGTCTTGCACACCCATATGTTGATGGGATGGCGTAGTGATTTATATAGTGTGTTTAATGATACAGCTGTAATATACCATCTTGCCACATCATCAATATATGTAATGTTTCAGATACATCAATGTTGGAATATAGTTCCTAATGCTGCCAAGCCCCTTGTGCACTGAGTTTTATGTCGTCAGGATAACGGTCAGAAAACCAGGGAAGAACTTGTGCAAGAGCTATTTGTTTTCATCCATGAATTTGTCATGCTTCACTTTCGAACCTTGTTATTTTTAAATGTCAACTGTCCTTAATGAAGAAAAAATAGAGACGGCAATGTCATCGCTTCATGTTTATCGTGGTATTGATAGATTGATCTGTGTCAGGTAGTGCGCTCCCAGCTTGTTACTGTATCGCAGGCAGATCAATGAGTGTCCAGGCTGCAGTAATATCTGCTTGTAGAGACAGGAGTGGTCAGCTGCCCGTTGTCAGCCCACACTGAAGATTTCTTCCAGCCGTTACTGATGAGAAGTTTACGTGTAAATAAGAGTGCGACTGGCCTTTGAAAGCCTGGCATGTCGGAGTGGCACGGAGGACCTTTGAGTTTGCAGCGTGAGGCTGAGGGAATCCCCTGTGTTGTGGCGTGTGGTTTCCAGAGCGTTGCGTCTACCGAACACTGTCATTGGCCAGCCGCTCCGTTCCCGTCTGGGATGGCCGGCCCCTAAGCATGGTTTAGCATCCGTGTGAAACTCGGAATTAATACAACCATCTGCTCCAGTGCCGGGAAAGTCAACAGGTCGCTTCCGGAATGCCGAGCAGGAGCAGCGGGGGGGCACAACCTGTTATGCAAGCAGTGGGTTATGGGTTCATAAAAAGGTTTCGGGGAGTGGCGGCCTGATGGTGTGGCATGGGGGGGCTTTCCAGGCAGGTCTGTGAATGAGGTGGGGCGCCCCCTAATGTCCACCATGTCCCTCATTAATTCATTAGAGCAGCAGCAGGATGCATATGGAGGCCGATGGAGGTGTGTGCTTGTGTTTGTGTGGCACTCTGCCCATTTCAGTCTCCCTTATACTGCCAGCTTGTGGACTGACAGTTACAGTGGTGCCCCGTTTCCTCCCCCCCATCTGACACCCTCCTCTGCTGTCCCCCCAGCGCTGTGTCAGCCTGCAGCCCACTCCGTCGCCGTGGTGCCACCCGCAAACAGGCGTTACTTTGCCGTGATTCATAAGCGCGTCAGCGCTCTGTCCGTTTTTAATTACACCGTCTTGATCGATCGTGGTGCCGCGCCGGTGTCCCACTGCGCAGTAATTACGGCGGGTGCGCGGGGCATGTGGAGGGGGTTCGTGGCCGGGCGGCATGATGGGAATTGTAATGGCCTCACGGAGAGGGGAGAGGAGAGGCCGGCCGTGCCCACGACCGTATCCGTCAGCTTTCTGCCTACTTCCTGTCCTCCTCCTAGCACGGATCTTTGAGCTCTTAGAGGCCTGCTCGCTCCTGCGTTGCATTCTGGGTGCTGCTCGTGCCTGTTTAGAAGGTGGGGTCAGGTCGCGGTGTTCGCCGCTAGTTGTCAGTCGGTTGACCTGTAATGAGCCTCCCGCGTCACTGCTGGCTGTTAAGGGAGGCTTTTTAGTTCTAATTATACTTGTGATCATAGCCCCCATCCACACGCAGGGTCATTACTAACGGATGGCTGACTTCGATCTCATGCCGGCCCTCACTTTGCCCTTTAATGCCCCTATAATTCCGAAAGATGCAGTGACAGAGCCCTGGCGAGGGCCAGGCCTTCTTGTATGGCAGGGGACTACAGGACGTGATGACAGCTCTATTTCTCCTGCCATGGGCTGCAGTAACATGTGTTACAGGTAGGGGGCGTTTCCTTCATCAGTGCTGCGTGACTGCCTGACCAATCTGTTGGCGTGTGAGAATCCTTCAGTCTGCCCGGTGCCTATAAGGCCTGGTAATGAAAAGAGGAAATGCAAACAGTTAGTTACTCTGAGCAGCCTGACTGCCCCCAGCCTGACGCAGGGGAAATGTCGGCGTATGGGGGTGTAAGCAAGACGTGTCTAGAATCATGAAGGTAAGACTCCCCAAGGAGCCTCCTTCACAAGCCCCCCCCCCCTTGAGCCCCCCAGTGCTGCGATGCGTGTCGGAGACACAAGAGGTTATAACATTGCTGTCCTGAATCCATTTGTCCTGATAACTTATTGAAAAATGCCACCTTTCTGTATTAGTAGGCAGTTAACCCTTTATTAATAAGGACTCTGGCATCGCCACCCCGTTTGCCGTGGTCTGCTCTTCCATCCTGAGAACCTTCCTCCTGCTTCTTACCATGCGCTGTCTCACCTGGTTATGAGCGGTGCCGGCCCACCCTCACGATCTGCCTGCCTCCTGTCGTCTCCTGTTGGACGCGGCTCTGCGCTTTTCCCGCCTCGGCTGCCTCTTCACATTTAAAGCTCTTCAAATGTCACCTGCGTGCGAGTCCCTCTACCCCCGAGTTATCAGTTATCACACGTGGCACATGGCAGTGATGCTCACGCTAATGCTGCCTATTTAAATGTGTGTTGATCTCACGGTCGTGCTTCTTGGACCCGCTTTCCTGCAGGCAAGGCTACATTAGCACCTTCCCTCCCTATGACTGTGAAGGGGGGGTGGGGGTGCCTTCCTTCATCCCTCCTCTAGCAGCACCAACAAGGCTCCCCCTATTTGGAAAGATGGGTGTCTTCCCGCTGCCTCTCTAGTCGATGGTTAGCTGCCTGTGCTAGTTTCCCTGTACCCTGTTCTTGTGGCCCAAGCCTTTTTTTTTTCATGTGATGAGTGTCGTTTGAAGCTCCACTGTTTGAACGGCATCGGTAACATGGAAGAGGCGACCCCGGTGGTTAGCGGAGACCAGGAAGGCCGCTCGGGCGCCTGGCCCCTGAGGTAACGTGTCTCTCTCTCTTTGCAGGGTTTAATGGCTGACCGCTCTATCGCTTCAGGCCGGATGCTGGAGCCCCCTGCTGAGTTGTAGTCGATAGACCGACATGATCAACACGATGGAATTAGGCCGCTGCTGCTGGGCGCAGGCCGGGGGGGGTTTCTTCCGGATCGTGGGGGCACTAGGCTGCGTTTCGGGCGTATCCCAGGCTTTTGGGCTCGTCTCTGTCCTGTCGTTGTCTCTGGTGGCAGGTTTCGGCGCTGCGTTTCCCTTGGTGGCTGTGGTTGGTTGATTTTGTGTACTCCTATGCCCGTTGGCAACCAATCAGATCTCTTCTTTGGCTTATATGCCAGACCAGAAGCCATTCGGGTGGATTTTACCCGAGGCCTCTGCTCCCATACCTCGCTTTCCATCGCTTTCCCCCCCATCCTTCCCATGGCCTTAAGCAGCAGCCCCCGCCCCCACACTTGTGTCCGATCCATCGTCACCTCTGCATTTGTCTGAGACCTCTGTCAGTGTAACATTTATGGCAATAAATTATCAACCTGACATACTGTGTTGTTTCAGAAGTTCTTCAGTTGTGGGATGTGAACGGGGATATTGATTTACAGGCCCATGTGGTCATGTGGGCCGTGTGTGGTCATGTGGGCCGTGTGTGGTCATGTGGGCTGTGGTAAGTGTTCTGGTCCAGCTTGGCGACGCCCCTTTTTAAAGCCGGGTTTACCTGTCTGGTCCATGGCTGGAAATGGCATCTCCCTGGGGGCAGTTGGTGATGGGGTCAGTGAGGTGCAGTGCGATCCCTGTGCGGTTTTGTGACTGTCACATTCTTTGTTTTTCATCGACCGATGTCTTTTGGGACTGTGGGCTTGAATAACAGCCAATCCAGGTACTCCGTGAAACCACAAGGAAATCCTCATGAGCTGACCAGGATACGATGGGTGAATGATCACATCGTTAGTAAAGGTGCCCCCCGCCTCAGGCAGCAGGCAGAGAGATGAGGGACGGCCCATCTATCACCCGCTGCGGAGGCTGGCACTGTGCCACCCTCGTTTATCCGCAGTCATTGGGGTCTGACTGTAATTACTGGCAGCCTCTGCTAGCGCTGGAGTTGAGGCTTTTGGTGTCGTCCCTCCGTGACGTTACATGGCTTCCCCGATCTCTCCTTCTATCTCTCCCCTTCCAATCTCCCCAAGCTACAGTGAGATGCACTGCTCCCTGTGGCAGCTGGACCCCAACACCACTATTGAATTTTGGGTTGGGTGTCTCAGCCACTACCTCTTTAAGGGGGGAACGGGGCACCCCTGTAACTCTGTCATCCCACCCCCCCTTGGTGAGTCTTCCCTCGGTGAATATTCCACAATGGATAGCAGAGGCTGAAGAGCATTATAGGTGAAGTTACAGCTATGTTCTGCAGTCGTTACCTTCATAATGCCTCCTTGACTATCTTCTTCAGTCTGCCCCCCCCCCCCCACCCGGTGTTGACGGAGGGAAGGTTGGTGCTGGTCTTTTTTCTGCTTTCAGAATCTCAGGCTCTCCCATCATCTCATTGACCCGACCACACTCCATCACCACCTTCCTGATCTTCGGGACTCAGTATCATAGAGCTACATGTTGGAAACCGTACTGCACTGTCGCATGGAGCCTCGGTGTCATACAGCTGCATGTTGGAGGTCACAATGCACAGTCGCATGGAGCCCAGGTGTCGTAGAATTGCGTGTTGGAGACCACACTGCACTGTCGCTTGGAACCCCAGTGTCATACAGCTGCATTTTGGAGGCCACACTGCACAGTGAAATGGAGCCCAGGTGTCATACAGTATCCAAAAAAGTTGGGACAGTGTAAAATCTAAATAAAACAAGATTGCAATGATTTACAAATCATATACACCCATACTTAATTAAAACACAAAACAAAGACAACATATCAGATGCTGAAACTGAAATTTTATTGTCTTATGCCAAATATATGTTCAATTTGAATTTAACGAATTTTTGAGCTGTTGATGGTTTTTGAGGTAGTTTGAATTTGATGGTTTTTGAGCTTTCTGTTGATAACGACCTGGATGGTCCTTTTCCTCTTTAGACAGTGTCCATGATTTCCGAAAAGAATCTAGAAATTTTGATTCATCAGACCACAGAACAGTTTTCCATTTTGCCTCAGTCCATTTTAAATGGGCCCGGGAATGTCAGCGACGTTTCTAGATCACATGTAGATATGTTTCCTTTGCATGTTAGTTTCCATCCTGCATTTGTGGATGCAATGGCAAACTGTTCAGGCAATAGTTTTTGGAAGTGTTCCTGAGCCCCTGTAGTGATTTCCACTAAGGTCACAGATATCCAGTAATGGTTTTTGGCCTTGACCCTTGCATACTGAGAGTTTTCCAGATTCCCTGAATCTTTTGAAGATATTATGTATGGTAGATGAAATTCCGAAATTCTTTGCAATATTACGCTAAGGAACATTATTCTTAAATTGTTGCACTATTTGCCCACGCAGTCTTTCACAGAGTGGTGAACCTCTCCCCATCTTCACTGCACAGAGACTCTGTCTCTCTGGGTGGGTCTTTCTATATCCAGTCATCTTACTGACCTGTGCCGATAAACCTAGTTAGTTGTGAGATATTGGGTCACGTGTTTTGTTTTAGCGTTACACGTTTCCAGCCTTTTGTTGCCCCAGTCCCAACTTTTTTTTTGTTTCTGTTTTTAATCATATTGCTGGGATCAAATTCAAATTGAGTAAATACTTGTCATTAAACAATACAGTCTCTCAGATTCAACATTTGATATGTTGTCTTTGTTCTATTTTCAATGAAATATGGGTTTATATAATTTGCACATCATAGCATTCTGGTTTTATTTACATTTTACACAGCGTCCCAACTTTTTTGGAAATTGCATTGTAAGACCGCGACTCTCAACACATAGTATTTCTTGATGTACACCGTGTCAAAGTTAAATAAGCGCCTCTTTAGGTTTATGTCACTGTCACTCTCCAAACCCAGCAATGCCTTTACTGAGTGACCCTTCTACCAAATTGAGCTGGAAGCATAATGTAACTAGTCTGTCTGTGCAGTACGACTCAGATTGTATACCATTACTTCCTGTATACCAGTGTGAAAGCAGCATTACGTGTTTGTGGTGAATGTGGCACAGTGAGGCGTTGGCATCCTGCTGTGGCACGGTTTTTCCTTTGCCTCTGGTGCGAGCCCATCAGCCAGTTAGCAGTCTGTGGTGGTCTCTGACTCCTGGCCCTTATTCTGTGCACCATCAGGTGTCTCCTAGACCCTGGAAAATCAGGACTTTCACAGCTTCTCCAGCTTCCAAAGAAAACTGTCCTCGATCCATCCTGCATCTTTTGTCTGTGCTGTAGGATAAACGGAGTCTCTCGAGGGTCCTACTGGTTTTGGACTGCAGGTTCGCTGTGGCTGTTCTGCTTTCACGGTGTTCAAGGTGAACCAGTTTCTTGTGCATCATCCTTTCGACCCTTTTCGCTCAGGATCAGCAGTTGCTTCCCAGTTAGCACGTTAGCCCTGCCTGTTTACACCTGCCACTGACATGGTGATTATCTGGCTGGCGGGGCTTCTGCGATAGTTTGGCTTGTGGAGGTGGACGGGCAGCCGGCCCAGGACAGCAGAAGCTGAAGGTGGGGCCATTTCCTCTCCTACGGCTTGACACACCGTCAGGGACGTTGTGTACCTAGCTGGTACTATAATCCCCGAACAGCGTGCATGTAGCACTGACACTGTTGCATATTTTACATCTAAATGCTTTATTAATTAGGTACTGTGGCAGCGTGAATAATCAACAAAGACAGGCAAAGCAGGCTGCAACAACGTGCTTAGCACCTGTGCAGGTGAGACGTGGGAGATAGGGTTTCGTCGATCGCTGCTCTGCCTTTCAGGCAGTGAGGACTGTGGGAAAATCTCCCAGCACTCGCCGTCCCTCCTCACTTCCCTCCCGGGTTACCGTCACACATAGATAGTGGCCGTGGGTGACCCTGAAGTGAAGATCTCCTGTAGCC
>JAODJW010000033.1:22082919-22095418 GCA_026777045.1 Hyperopisus bebe
TTCGGTGCCTCATTTCAGTGCCATGTAAATGCCTGAGCTGTTGAAATATTTCCCCTCTGGTGCTTGGGGCAACAGAATCATCACTAAACCTCACGTGCCATCACTAGTTAACATTATACTTGCTCTGATATCAGCAGATGCCTGCTGTTAGCTGGTAGCCGCCTTAAACACGGTTAAAGTGCCTAAATCTGAACGGTCTGAAGTGTGGGTGTATTTCACTCTTAAGGATTCTGACACCGGGACATACAACAAATGTTTAAAAACAATTGTGTGTGAAGGGGTGGGGGGTACATCTAATTCATTTATATTTATATACTGTTTATATAGGTGTCGAGTTAATATATTCAATTTAAAGTAAAGTTTGCCTTAGAAATAAAAAAGCTATTTAATGTCATCGACCTTCATTTTGTGCGTTATTTTTTAAATACTGGCGCAGGTACCATCACCATTTTAAAAGCATCATTTTAGCACCGAATACAGAAGAAACCCAAACAATACTCAAGCCTAGTGGTGGGCGCTTGATGGGCTTTATGGCTTCCGGAGCGTCCAAACCACACATATAGCAGCGCTGTTTTGCTAAACTCCGCCGTCAGATCCCTTGAATTATATGTAAAGCTGTCGCTTTGTCCTCCTGATGGGTGGGCTGTCTCTGGCAGCGGGGGTCACAGGCCGGGCTGACGGGGCGCCCCCTCCCCACTGCACTGCACTGCAGTGTGTTCGGCCCATGCTGCTCATTTTTGCCAAGCAAGCACCTTGCGCTCAGGTGACCCATCACCCTGCACCTGGGTCGGCCCGCGATGTCCCCAACACCTCACCGATGCTCCATCCACCGCAGCCTGTTCACATTTCGTGCACGATTTGAGAGAGAGGTTGTGAAATTGAGAAAATGAATCCTGTGTAAAGAGAGAGGATGTGCAGGGAGCCGTGTAAGTGTAAAGGGAGAGAGGGAGTGGGGGGGGGGGGGGGGGGGGGGGGGGGGGGGAGAGAGAGAGCGGCAGACCTTGCAAAGGGAAGGGGGGAGTGCGCCTGCTCCCTGCGTGCTGTAGAGCAGAGACTGCAGCTGGCGATCAGGCACATAACAGCTCCGTGCTCCCGTCCGCTGGAGGCGTCTTCCTGCACGCCACCTCCCAGAGCCCACGCCGGCATGACTCCTCGCCTCCCGCCGCTCTCCCGTCCAGCGCCGCGAGGCTAGGCACCGGAGAGGGCAGGAGCCAACACGAGCACGCCACTGCGCACACCACCGCGCACGCACACACTGTGCATGCAGACCTTCAGCTAGGAAGCACTGGGACGCTGAAGCATGGACTATGTTGCCAGGTGAGTGTGTGTGTGTGTGTGTGTGTGTGTGTGTGTGAGAGAGTGAGAGTGTGGGTCTGTATGTGTGTGTGTTCTGTCTGCACTTTGGTCTCTTGGGGTGCGTGTAGGTAAACAGTAATGACTCACTATTGACTGATTTGATTTTGGATCCACTACAGTGTGTGTGTGTGTGTGTGTGTGTGTGTGTGTGTGTGTGTGCGCATGCGCCAATCACCTGATTGTTGCAGTTTGAAGCTGTGGCATCACTTTGCTCCTATGTTGAACAGGCATACTTGAGGAAAGTCATCTTATCCCCTGGGTGGGAGGGGGGTCATTCATGTAGATGCAGCTTCCCCTTCTGTCCTCGTCCCCTATTAACCCTCCATCTTTCTTTGATCTTTGAAGCCCGCCCCCCAGAACGTTAACGCGATTAAAGCCCGCGGATGTGCACGTTAGCGTTGTGGAGCCTGTGTGTGTGTCAGTGGGTGCTGTTTCCTTTAACTAACATGCTCTGTTAAAACAGAGCTCCCCGCTGACATCACTGGCACCTCATCTCATTAGATTAGGGTGCCAGATCGAGGGGCTTGTTTTGATTGGCCACTGTGTGTTTAGTAGAAGCCATGATATGCCCGCAGAAGAGGACGGCCGTCGCGTGATGACCTTGGCATCTCTCATGGACATGACTGCGACAAGTTTGTGCAGAGATGTGCTCGTCTTAAGACCCGGCCTTTTTATTGTGTTGCTCTCTTAATCTCCTTCATCAGCGAAGTCTGCCCGTTCACCTTCTGTTCTGATGCGGCTGCAGATCCCATAATCCGTGCTGCGGGAAAACTTGAAAAGAATTATGAGTTGCGTGTCACGTGGCAAGTGGGTTGGAGGTGTGGGGGTTGATCTGTCAGGATAGGGAAGTGCCGATCCTGCACAGGGCTGCAGTCAGCCTGGGGTGCATGTGGCAGGCAGGTCCTGTTGTTTTCCCACCTGTTCCCCGGTGGAGATCTCAGAGCAGGATGCTATGTCAGTGGCTGTCCTGGGAGCCCCTGTATATGCTTGGCCCAAAAGAGCACTCTCTCCGTTTGAAACGACACTGAAGGTATGTCAGCTGTGAGTCTCGTTTCCCCTCCTTTAAACGGGTCACCCAACTGCCTCAGGCCCTGTGTCACTGCGCCAGGCTCAGGCTGACACCGCAGTCCCGGCGCCTCTGCACCTTCCCCTTATTAAGGTTTCTAGGTGGCCGTGATTTAATTCCAGACCACCCCCCCCCCTTTTTTTTTGGGTATGGCCTGCCAGGTGTCAGCACCGCACAGAGGCTGGCTTGCAGGGCCAGCTGTCGACGCTAACTAGGGAGGGGGTGTGCGGGGTTTGCGTGCTGATTTAGTCCCTCTGGAAGGTGTAACGTTCTGGATTTTCAAAAAGAGGAGGGAGGTAGGAGTTCTTTGTCAGAGGGGAGACAGTTTCAGTGTAAGGCTGCTAAAAATACAGCGTACAAAAAAATAAACTCCAAGCATACGGTATCTGTCGGCACACATTGGGGCGCTTCTGACTTTCCCGGGGGAGGGGGAATGGCAGGGGGTTGAATCAGGCTCACGAACACGGGCGGGTGCCTTTGGAGGGGGAGCTGTTTAATCTGCATCTCTGCGTGGGGGTTTCTTTCTGCTGCTTGGCGGGGTTGGCTTAATTAGAGGTGAGTCAGCTGAATTACCAACCCACACCTGTAGGGGGCGGTGATGCTGTACCTTCTGGCTGGGAAGCAGATGTCAGTCTCGCCTTTATTGTGTTGCCTCTGTGGATCAAGCTTTTCTTCAAGACTTTGTAAGCAGCTGTGTAACCTTCAGGCTGCATGTGGCTATCAGCCACTGGCGTGTCAGATTTGCTTGGCCAGGGAACGCCCATCAGCTGGCTGCCCTCGGACCTCAGTTTATTTTCTCCTTGAGTTAAGTCTTCTGCCCACTGGCTGTTTTAATACTGCATGATTTTTAACTGCTGCTGTAGCTCTTTGTAATTTAATTTAGCTTTAGTACTTCCCTCAAAGATACGACAGATGTGAACCCACCAGCATTTTGGATTTTTCCTTAGCTGCTACACGATCTGATACCATTAGGTTAGCTTAGTCAAGGACAATATACAGAAATAAATTCAGTTGAAATGAATGAGCTCTGGTCTTCCACCCATTTACATACTGCCGTGTAAATTGCAGGAGTTATACAGGTTAAGCAATGCAAAGACAACAGGCCCTTTTCAGATTCCCTTGAAAATCTTTTTTTAAAAATCTCTTCCCTTTCACTTACACATTCACCACCATCTTAGATTTCCTGTTCTTATAAGGCAGCTGGATTATCCATCCGTCTTCAAACCGCTGTCCATCTCATGTCACATGCTGCATTAGAAAAAGGAGAAAATGACAGCCTTGTGACTTCAAGAGAACTGCAGTCTGTTGTGGTCAACTAACATCTAAATTATAATAACCCTAAATGGAAAGAACAAAAGAATTAACAATTTGCTTAAAGTTCAATATTCTGGTTGGAAGTTTTTGTACATGATTGAAGTAGTTTGATATTTTATTGACTGCAGTCCACAGTTCTTCCTGTGTGGAAGATAATATGATGTGCCAAGAGTGTTTTGACTGCCGTAAATGCTCTGTGAGTTAGGCTGACAGCTTGTGAAGCAGTCATTTGACAGCGTGCACTCGCTCTGGTGTCCTCAGAACTAGCTCTGGAGCCATGTGATGCGGGGACAGTAATGTGGGGGTATCGCTGGCGTCGTCAGGTGCTGCTGTGGGCCCCGGTGCCCTTTGCACCACCTTGGCGCTGCCAGGGGGCCGCATGTTCTCCGACACTCAACGGACCAAACAGCAGGTTCCGGCACGGACCAATTTACTGCTGCGGTGTCAAGTCTGGCTCCCTGTGCTGAAATGTCCTGCTTCTGTGGGGTGCTGGATGACGGGTTAATTAAAGTGACATCGGTTCTCATCCTGGTCTCTAGATCTAGGCTTTGAAAAGAACAATATGTCTCTTAGGCCGTGAAAGGAGGAGGGAGGGATGTATGGTCACAGAGGCCTTTTCCTCACAGAATAGCGCTGAACCGGGATTAAGCTCTCCCTCCCCAGAGAATGCAGGAGCAGTGTTCCTCCTCTGTTGCTGTGAGGCTGCTTCGAGTGCCAGCAGATTTCTAGGTGTGCGAATAAATCAAAGCTCAAAGGACATCAATCTCAGAACTCCTCAGCCGGTGGTCATGGGGTATTCAGATTTTCACTGTGTGTGAGTCATAAAATTCCCAAATGTGCTTAGCAACACAGTGCATGATTGTCATGTTTACCAGATGTGGGCAAAAATCTGCCTTTCAGTCAAGGAGAAGTTCCCACTGCTCAGAAACTGTTAGTGCAGACTGTTACCCTCAGAGTGACAAGGAACTTCTAAGGACTTTTACCCTGAGATTGATGGGGGAGCTTCTATGGGCCATTGCTCTTGGAATGATTGGGAGCTCCTACAGACTGTTACCATGAGAGTGATGAAGACCTCCTATGGACGGTTTCCATGGGAGTGACAAGGAGCTCCTACACACCGTTACCCTCAGGGTGACTGAGACTTACGGACCATTGCCCTCGGAGTGACTGAATCCTCCTATGAACTGTTATCCTCGTTCATCGCACAGGAGTGCAGCTGTGATAATGATTTTTAAAATTTATCAGTAGTTTGCAACTCCTAGTCTGAGAAGCTGGCCTAAAGTAAATTGTAGCCTGACTGTAAATGGAGAGCAAGGGGATAAACACCTTTAAAAGCTCCACTGTGACATGGTGTCCTTGTGTTCTGCCAAAACGGGGTCAATACTTCGTGGAGAAACGTTGCACTTCAACACAGCAGCTGCGGGAGATCAATAGAAGCCAGCGGCTTTGAAAAGGAACCACTGTAACATACTTTCCGAAGCCGATTTTGCCGGGATGCAAGGTTCCAGGGGCTAAGTCACACCTGGAGACCCATTTTCCACTGCTGAGGTTCATGGGAATAAGATGCTTGTCAGTGCCCTAGTTTCAGGTGGAACAAGGCTGGAGGTGTGATATATAGTGAGAGCTGTCCACATGGATGTGGTTAAACTGATATTCATTGCGAGTCTCTTTGTCCAGCTGATTCCTCCATTGAATAAGGATGCATTCTGCTAAATGAGCCTTTTTCCAGCTAGCGGGAAGCTTGCTATGGAGCCAAGTCTGGGAGTGTGGGCAGACAACCTGTGGTCTCACACCCATAAAACCTTCAGCACAGAGCAAGGGTCACGTTCTTTAGAATCCTTGTGAACTCGTCAGGGCCACATATTGACCCTTGGAGCTTAGGGAAATACTCCTGGGGACGGCTGTACCTGCCCTTCCTGGGCAGAAGTGCTCCCAGAGCAGTATGTATGATTCATGGGGTGGCTTTCAGGAGCTGTCAGTCTCTACTCCCCAACCCTCGGCTCACTCAGAACTGTAGCCCACTTTGATTGGTGGACCTGCTGGTTCGTTTTTCTCTCACCAGTGGCCTGTACTACTAAGCGGGCTTACTGGCTTATCGGGGTAACTTGCCGGATTTAAGGTGGGCAAAATGTAAGTGAATGAATATGAAGTCCATTTAAACTGTGGTACCTTAAATCCGACAAGTTACCCAGATAAACCAGTAACCCCGCTTCGTAGTACAGGCCACTGGTGCAGCCAGTCCAGGCTTCATGTGTACCCTCCTTTTCGCCATGCCCGATGTTTTCGCTCCCAAGGGTGTTTTTATGTCTTTCATTAATTTGTAGTCTTTCAATTTCCATACTTCCCTCTGTGCTCTTTATTCCTGGACCTCAGCTGTTTTCTGGTTGATACTGAAACATTGGTCCTTCATTTGTCGAAGGATACGGTGGCTTAGAAAAGCGAATATGCTGTCTGTCTGTCTCTCTGTTTGTCTGTTTGTCTCTGTCTGTCTGTCTCTGTCCGTCCGTCCGTCCGTCTGGTTCAGAAAACAGGAATGCAGGACTAAGTGCAGCTTAACCAGCTCTGAGTTACACTCCTAATATGATATTTGAATATTCATACATAATTACTGCTGAGATAATGACGTCTTGCTGGAGAAAAAACTGCATTTTATAATTAGACCTCATTCTCACTCCACTGTATTAAAACAAAGCCTGGTGGACTTCGTGTGTGTGTGTGTGGCGTGTGTGTGTGTGTGCGTGCGTGCGTGTGTGTGTGTGTGTTTGTCTGTACACGTACGTATGTGCAAGCGTCATTATAATTTGCCGCTTTCTTTGCTGTCGCATCCAGTGGCTCATTTCCCCCCCAGAGCACTGAACCTGACGTTGTTCCCAAGTATTTTTACCTGAGCGTTTCTGGGTAATTGTTATGGAGAGAAGTGTCTCCAGAGAGCTGCTCTGGTTTCTTTCAGGTCATTCTTAAAACATGCTTCACCACCCCCACCCCTCCCATCACCCCCCATCCCCCGGTATATGGGTTTTACTGTTTTTACTGTTCTGTGACCTTTCATGTATTTAGAGGGGCAGCAGCAGAAAGGGGAATGCAGTTTCTGAACTTACAGATTAGTCCCAGAAAGGGGGGCGTGTCCGGAATGGCCTGGCAGCTCTGTCCCACCCCTGAGTCAAACAACTGACTCTTCCGTTAATCGTGAGCAAAAGCTGACAAGTAACACCAGAGTTGTGTCGGTGTGGTGGGGCATGAAGGGGCAGCTGATGGGAGAGATGGGGTTTAATCATGTGAGAGCAGATTGCCATCCCCAGTCGTCCCCAGCCATCTCTGAGCGCGCGAGGCCAGCCCAGGGGGGGAGAGAGAGCCATGGGTTTATCCACCTGAATTTATATGCCTCTTAGGGCTTTTAATTTCCTCCCCGCATTGCTGCAGAATTAATAGCTTCCCTGCCGTAAAAATAAATTGAATATTGAAACAGGGGAGGCAGGGTCCCCCCTCTGCAAAGCAGGCTCGCTTTCACAGGTGGCGTTTAAACGACTGTGCGCATGGAAGCTCAGCTCTCGGTGAAACGCACTGGCCCGGCCCCGCCCCCCCACAGTCTTTCCTTAATGAAACAATCTCGCAGGTTCCTGCTGAACTGCTGCGGCTGTCACTTTAAATGCAGTTGTCAGATGAGCTCCTGTCTGTGCCGGGTTAGCGGGTGGGGGGGGGGGGGTGCGGGGGTTGCAGGGAGCCCCTGTCTGCCTGGAGGGGGTGAGACCTTCAGCTTAAGTCTAGCAGGGGAAAGAAGCTCTTTAAGATTTAAAGTGAAACGCCACATGGTGGTGGTTTCCATGACAGCAGGCCCGTCAGTCTGCAGGTTGGGGGCAGGGGGGTAATGGGACAAGAGGGGAGCCGCAGACCGAGAAGGGGAGGTCGGTCAGTCGGTCTGTCAGTCTGTCTGTCAGATGCTCATATCTGGTTCCCCTCCCCCCCTTGCGTCCCACCATCCTAAGGTTGAGACACAGAGCTCTGATTGCAAGCAGCACAAAAACCAAAAAAAGTCAGCCAATCCCCAAAAGTGTGCCTGCCGTCCAGAAAGACCTGTGACCTGTGACCTGTGCACCCTTTCCAAGCCTTCAGGACCCTGTAAGCACTGAATCATGGCCAGGAGAACATTACGCTCCGCTTGTGGCGCCCCAGAGCTCACCGGCTGCTGCTGTATCAGTTTGTCTTCCCAAAAATCAGTGGTGTTTTCTATGCTAAACTCACATGTCACACATACGGGGGGGGCGGTTGGGGCTGACCCAGGATGGCTCTGGTGTAAAGGTGCCCTCCCCCTCGCCCCCCGCAGAGCGAATCAGGCAGAGATACGGCGAGCTGCCCGGGGAGCTGCTGCTGGTGGAGCTGGACAAGGAGCGGCAAGGCCTGGGCCTCAGCCTGGCAGGAAACCGCGACCGCTCCTGCATGAGCATCTTTGTGGTGGGCATCGCGCCCGGGGGGGCTGCGGCCCGCGACAGCCGCATCCGCATTGGGGACGAGCTGCTGGAGGTAAGCCCCCCCACCCCTCTCTGCCTCGCCGTCCGGGTCCAACTTACATGCAAAATGAGGCCTTTCCCTCAGTGCCAACTTCCATCAAGCCAGTCTTGCCTCCGGGTCCGGAGGGGGGGGGGTGGCAGCGTCTCCCGCTTAATATTAATGATGGACAGCACTCTCGCTTCCCCCGCAGGGAGACGCATTTCCCTTTGTGCCCTTCATTTCAGAAGGGCTCTCCGCGGGTAACTAATCCAAAGGTATCAGCGGGGAAGGTTTGTTTACCAGTCGCATCATTTGGATGGAAATGCCCTCCTTTGCGTTGCTGTGGTATCACTATGACCTCACATTAATGCAGGGTATGTAGCGGAAAATAACGCTGTCTGCCTCACATGCGTTCCTGTGCCCTTTAAAGGTCGGTCGCATCATTATCTTTATGGTGGCAGTTTGTACCTGAATCCTGTCCAGCCTGTGACCTGAACTGGGACAGGGACAGTGCTACATGGTGATGGTGATGAATGTGCTTATGACATCATCAGTACTCATGTGTTAAGCTCGTTTTCTCTCCTCTCTTTTAAGATTAACGACCAGGTTCTGTATGGCAGGAGCCACCAGAATGCCTCGGCTATCATTAAGAGTGCTCCTTCCCGGGTCAGGATTGTTCTCATCAGGTGAGCTCCCTCCTGGACGAGACCCTGAGTCGCCCGTCAGCTCCCCTGTTGCATCAGAGAGACGCCCACTTTGTCATCGACGGCATGCCCTAGATCGGCTGTCCGTCTCCGGCCCTTGGAGCGCCTTGTTTTTACCCACCGTCCGTCTGTCAGGGGGCTCACGCGGGACACAGGCCGGATGAGACCCCACCTCCCTGTTCCCCATGATTAGTTATTTCCAGCCCGGTCACCATGGAGAACGTGGCCTACCTAGAGTCCCTCTGTAATGAATTACTAAACCTTAACAAAAGTGCCTGCCACATTTTCAGGAAATAAGACAGCAATGGAGAGGTTTTTTCTGCATAAGAAATGCAGAACTTCTGTAGACAAGGTTGTGCTGCTTCCCTGTGCAATGTTGTTTCCCAATACTGAGCTGTGTTACTCTGTGCAGTGCCCTGTGCTAAGTTGTTTCCCTTTGCAGTTCTGTTTTCCTCTACTGTGCTGTATTTTCCTGTGCAGGGTCTCTGCAGTGATGTTTTCCTTGCTGTGCGGTGCCCCCCTGTATGGTGCCCTGTGCAGTGCTGTTTCCCTTCTGCTGTGCTGTGTTTTTCTCTGTTGTACACTGAGCTGTGCACTCTGCTGTGCTGTGTTTCACTCTGCTGTGTCCTCTGCTGTGGTGTGTACCATTCTTCTGTGCTGTGCTTCCCTGTGCGGTGCCCTCTGCAGTACTTTTTTCCTCTGCTGTGCTCCTTTTCCCTCTACAGTGATCCTTCCCTTTGCAGTGATTGTTTTCCTCTGCTGTGCCGTGTTTCACTGTGCTGTGCCGTGCTTCCCTCTGCAGTGCTGTTAACCTCTTCTGTGCCATGTGTCAGTTGCTATGCTGTTTCCCTGTGAGGTGATCTGTGCAGATCTGTTTCCTCTGCTGTACTGAGTTTTCCTGTGCAGTGCCTTCTACTGTGCTGTGTTACCCTGTGCATTTCCTTCTCCTTTGCTGTTTCACTTGTGATGTTTCCCTGTGCAGCACCCTGTGCAGAATTGTTTCCCTCTGCTGTACCATGTTTTTTTTTTTATGCAGTGCCGTTGCAGTGATGTTTTCCTTGCTGTGCTGTATTTCATTTACTATGCTGTGCCCTCTGCAGTACTTTTTTTTCCTCTGCTGTGCTGTGTTTCCTTATGCAGTGCCATCTGCAGTGATGTGTCCCTCTGTGTTTTCTTGTGAGCTGCCAGGGCCGCTACGTGTTTTGTTTGATCGTACTGTTATCTATGTTAAACTGCAAGTTGTTCCTTGTGAGAGGTCTGGTTGGACCCAGGCCTGTTAGTCCAGATCAGTGCACACCCAAGTATCTGTCAGGGGTGATCCAGCTCTCAGGCTCCAAGTAATGGTGTGATCTATTTACCCATATTGGCAAGGGACGTAACTCAGCAACACTCTCATCAGCACAGACCCCAAAGCAAACACAGTGAGATAACTACTCCTCTGCCTCCTTTACATACCTGTGATGTAAATGCCAGTGAGTGTGACACCAGGACCACATGGCTGTGAGCTCCTAACGCTGTGGTCTCCAGTCCTGTCCTCCATTAGGCTCTTTGGTGAAATGAGGTTCTGTGTAATCACATTGTGTGGGAAAGGGGGGGGGGGCATTAAATCCGTCATTGATTTTGGAAGGAAGGAGCAAACAAAGAAGCAGGTCTGTCAGGTTCCATGAGGAGATGCTTTTAAAGGACCGTAAACCTGGGACGTACTCTCAACTTCCCACGGTGATTAATGTAGAATCACATTATTTATGCTGCTTGCTCACAATTCATATCCGCTACTGTTTTATGGTGTCTTACTCTGAGGAATACAAGCACGGGTCCTGTGGAATCACACATCACATGAAGAAAAGTTGGATCAAACCCCGTTCGAAATGATTTTGTCCTCAGAATGACATAAGCGTTTGTAAGTGTGTACTGTCTCCGCGTTCCTGTGAGCGACGCCACTCTGGCACCAATCGTTATCGTAAATCACCTGCAAGGGCCAAAGATCGCCCATCGAATCACTGATTGGGGGGGTTCTGTCTTATTCCCATGGTGACAGTAGTTACCATGGATGCAGGCACACTGACTGGCTGCAATGGTCCATGTCCTGTGTGGAGCTGGGCCCTCACCGCCGTCCTTCCCGGCTGCTGTTTGTTTATCAGTGTAAGCTGCAGGCTGATGGGTCAGTAAATTCTCTGCCCCCTGCCTCCATCATGATACAGAAGAAAAACACATTAGCTGTAATTGAAATTCGGTCACTGAGTGGGCTGGTCAGAGGGAGAGGAAGGGAAGGTTCCAGATCTCCCCCTCTCTGACAATGCCCCAGCGTGATCCGATCACCGCGATTGGGCTCCGCATGAATCCTGAAGGTGACGAGAAACGCTGGGTCAGAACTCGTGATGCTGAAGTGGTTTTCCATCCAGGTGAGAGGTCTGTGGAACAGGCTTCCTGTCTTGGGACGCAGGACGACAGGATGCTGGGTGTCATTCCAGCGTTGGCACTTTGCTTTGTCCTTTGCGGTCTGAGGAGATGCCCTCTGCCTCTCCATCTCAGCCACTCTCCTCCTGAGCGCTGTCCTGAGCGCCGCTCTCCTCCTGAGCGCCTCGCTCCTCCTGACCGCTGTCCCAGTTCCACATCCCCGGCACCGCGCCTCCCCGGCTCTGTCTGCGCCGCTCTTGCCTCGTTGGCAGCCAGGTTGTGCAGATCATAACCTTTGACCCCTTTGCACCCCAGTTCGGCCTTATTCTGATGTTTATTTCAATCACACCTCGCTGATCCCTACTCCAAATCCGTTCGCCTTTTCATGCGACCGATCGCATGGCTCCGTGTTGCCACCCTGCAGGCTGCGACCCTCGTGCGCATGGCCCTGTTTAATTGGCTCTGCTCGGCTGCTTAGGGGCAGCGGCACATGCTCCCCCCGGTCCCCCTGGCACCCCTACTCGGCGCCCCCTCACATGTTTGGATGTCCCCCCCTGACGAGTTCTGGATGCATCGCAGGGCCACGCGTCAGGTCCCCTGCATTAGCGCCTGAACATCTGTTAGATGCGTGGGAGCCCCTGCCTCAGCAGATCGGGCCCCCCCAAGACGGGGATGCCATCAGAACCTCGCATTTCATACCGCAGCCTGCTTTGAATAGGAAGCTGCACTGTCATTATTAATAACATTTTCTGGTGATGTGAGGCTTGTTTAGGTGTCTGCATACCATATATCTCCAGAGGATGCTACTCCGATGTTGGCTTCTCTGCTTCTTTTCCCTGCAGTGACGGTCGCTCTCGCCCCCCTCCTTCTCTGTTCCCTGCCCCCTGATGAGTGTATATGCGGTGCATATTGTCCTCTTTCCCTGCAGGAACGAGGATGCGATCAATCAGATGGCCGTGCCGCCCTTCCCCGCCCCGCCGCCGCCCATCGTGCCCCCTGAGGTGAGTTGTGTCTCCCCCCACCTCCCCGCTGAAATCCGCGGTTCCTCCAGGCCACCCTCACCATGAAAACGGGTCGATACTGCGGGTCACAAATCGACGTCTCACATTTCCATGCTATGTTCGCTGACGGGGCTGCAAGTGGCCTGAATGACAGAGGGGGTGTGCACTCCTGTTCC
>JAODJW010000033.1:22106071-22118571 GCA_026777045.1 Hyperopisus bebe
CCCCAGCCCGTCGCCAGCCCTGCTGTTTGGTAACATAACCCCCCCCCCCCCCCCCCACCACCCCCCCCCCACCCCCCCCCCCCCCCCCCCAGAGCTCCATAGCTTGCTGCCCCCGTCTGCTGCATCCTCCTGAAGAAGCTGTGTCAGGCAGATAAGGCAGAGCCATGGCCGTGGGGGCTGACCTGCCCCCCAGGCCTGGCTGCCACTCCATATTAGACCTCGATCTGCCCGCTGCTCTTCTGCCTCCAATCCTCCTACTGTGCAGTAATGAAGAAAATTTCATTTTTTGTTAATATTTCCATTACCTCTTTAGTCCCTGCAGCAGACGCATAAAATATGGGTGGCTGTGTTTCCTGCACAGTGACGGGGGTGTGAATGAGGAGTCTGTCTCCGGCCTCCTGCTTGCCTCTCGTTGTCCCCGGAGGTGTGAGCTTTGTCAGGGCCTGTGGCAGGGCATGCAGCCGTGCATGAGCCGGTGAGTGTGACGTGCGAGTCTGTTTTTCTGCCTGCAGGTCATCGCAGACACCAACATCAGTGCCATTGCCAGCCAGGTGGGCAGCTTGTCCAGCGGCGCCGCCCCCAGTGTGCCAGAAGCCCCGGCAGGCCAGCCCCAGTATGTGTGCCCCCCCCCCCCACACCACGACCCCTCCGTCGTAACACCAGCCACCCTGATGCTCTGTGTGCCTGTCCCCCAATCCCGCAGGACCCCGCAGCCCAAAAGCATCACCCTGGAGAAGGGCTGCGACGGCCTTGGCTTCAGCATCGTGGGGGGGTACGGAAGCCCCCACGGAGACCTCCCCATCTACGTCAAGACCGTCTTCTCCAAGGCATGCAGTTCTCTCGTCCCAAGCCTCACGCTCAGTGTCCTCCTTGACAGCGGCATTACTCTGCCTCACAGGGTTAAAGTCCTCATGTTCTCATGTAGCCAGGACAGCAGAGAAGCTCTCTCTCCCAACCCTAACCCTCCAGCCTTCCCCAGTCAGTCTTTATGAGAATACCCATGACCTGAAGACAGTGAGCTCCACTTATACAGTTATACAGTGTAAACCAAACCAGTTAGAGTCAAACATTTAATAAATATCGATTCCTAAATATCAGGGTGTCAGATATTGTTAAATGTCAAGTATCAGATACAAAGGATTTAAATAAAATTGCAGTCATCCAAGTGGTTAAACATAAAAATCTACTGTACAATCGTTATGCAGTCACAGATGGTCACTTCTGAGAAGTTGTCGTAATCTTATCTTTAATAAAATGTGTCATGAATCCCTGTTTGCTCTATAAATAATTGGAGAATAATGTTTTTTGCTTGCATTTAGCCAACTTTCAAGTTTTGAAACACTTTACTTGAAATACAAATTTGAACAGTTGGGCAGAAAAGACAGGAATTTACAAATGTCTTGTGCTTTCAATGCAAAAGTTGAAAATATGGATGCGGATTAACAGCATAAGAAGTATTAGTCCATTTAAAATTAAATTAGTCGTCTTTCAGATAAATGTATAATTTAATCAGAAAGTTTTTTAGCCCAACTACTGTATTTTAATTAAATTTAGCTTGTTCTTCTATTCCTCTCTGAAAATTTATATGTAGAGTTTTTTTTCCCCTCCCCCGCATACATAATCCATACAAGGGGAACTGCCCTCCATGTTTTGCAGTTTGGTGATGCTATTTCTATGTCCCACCTGCAGGGGGCAGCAGCCATGGATGGGCGCTTAAAGCGAGGGGATCAGATTCTGTCCGTGAACAGCGAGAGCCTGGATGGGGCGACACACGAGCAGGCAGTGGCTGTGCTGAAGCGCCAGAGAGGGACAGTTACACTGGAGATCCTTACCTAGCTAACACCCCTCCCCCACCCCTACTGACTGGGAGCTATGGGCCATGAAGGGGATGTGGGGTGGGGTAGCGAGGGAGAGAGCATGGGGACTGGAGGAGTTCTAAGATGGGCGGAGCCTGGCCCAGTTTTCCCCACTTCACCTGTTCTCCTTCCAAAAGAGGAGCTTAGGTTGGCCTGAAGGATTATGGGGTATGCGTTACTCTGGAAGGTACCACTGAAAAGGGATCGTGGAGTATGCAGGACGTGTCCTTCTCCCTTTTTTATCACAATTTTTAACTCCGTGAGTGCAGGAGATCCGTCAGGATGAGGAGGGTGATCCAAGCGGGACCCTATGTGGTGTCATGCAGCCCTTCGGTCAGGTTTGAGGGATGTGTGTCAAAATCACCAGCCCGTTGAAATGCACACGCAGCCCTGGTCTGTGCAGCCGGGAGGCCTGGGTGGTGCTCCGGAGTGTGGACTGGACCTGTCACACGGTCCCCGAGGGACCGAGGACACCGACGCACAGGACTCCATCAGCTTGTGAAATGCTTCCTGCCCTCTTGTCTTCATCACCAGGGGGATACGGGAACCTACTCACTCTCATCCAGATTCTGTTTGTTCACAAAGCGCTGCACTCTGATTGGCTGGGCAGAAGCCTGGCCTCGGCCACGTCGCATTCATTCAGCAGAAGACAAGCGTGAATTGTGACGGGAAGCCAGGGGTCAGTGTGGCCATCATGTGTGTCCCAGGCTGCGGAGATTTTAGGATTGGGTCTGCGTGTGGTGGCACCTCTTCAGGTCCCGAACCTTAAAGCAACATTCAGCATAGAAAAGCCTTGACTTTAATCAAAAATTGAGCAAATGCTGATTGATTTTAAGTAGCAGTTTCGCTAAGCCTTGTCTCGCTTTGTATGCCGTCTTTCAGATGCCTTATGTCGTTTGTGTTGGTACGTCTGCCCGCTGTGTCCGGCGGTCTGCCTCCATTTGTCTCCCCTCTCATGCCTGAATCTCTGCGGTGCCCATGATGTCAGTAAATCCCGCCTGGTCTGTAGTCGCTGGCCTGTGATTCTGCATGGGCTTCGGATTTCGAGGGCCTGGTTCCTAGAAGGCATCATCCCACGGTGAAGCTGAGATCTGGGGTCCGGACTCTGCACAGGGACAAGCGTTACCAGGATGCACCCAGCTCTGCTGATGCTTACCACATACCAGGGGACTTTCAAACATGTTCTAGCTGTGGTGAAGCCTTTGGCCTGACTGCCCCTCTGTGTGGTGCCTCTAGTTTGGTTATCGCGTTGCTATGGAAACCAGCTTTGTAACTTACTGCATTGTTCATAACCAATCCTGGAGTCTGTCCCTTAAAAATGACATCAGAGTTGCATTGTGTATTAGGCCTCCCCTGTCATGTTTTCATTCTGTCCGGATGCTGGATCCCTTCCCAGCATCCTCCTGTTGTCTGCAGGTCCGTTCCTGAGACCCGTCCATGATCTGGCCTGCTGAGTGTCGGATCTCATGTCCAGCACAATGTCTGTTGCTTATGTGTTTTTTTTCAGTTCATTAAGAGAAAAGTAGTAGGCGTGTCCACCCCGATGGTGAAGTTAGGAGCCGTGCACCAAATCCTCTAACCCAGAATGCAGTATTCAGAGCTTCTCAGACCTCTCAGTGACAGAGTGCTGTCCCCTGTAGTGCCATAGACGGATCTCTTTTTGTACCTGTCGGCCAATCTATGTAGAACGTCTTCACATCCAAAGAAATTGTTGAAATCACTTAACGCTGTAATAAAAGACACGATGCACACGTGATCTTCGGCTGTGGAGTGGTCATGACTCTCAGCTTTGCGGTTTAATCATACATCCCATGGGGCTCTTTTCTGGCCACAGTATACATCACGCCACTGAAATGATTAACTGTCCACTCACTGCATGGATGTCGGTCAGTCTGTTATTAACTCCAGTGGACTGAGTTCTACTTTACGCCTTCAAACCTCACACTCAGCAGAAACATTCTCCTTTACTCAGCACAGCATCTGGATAATAATTCACCCTTATGTCCCTTTCTATTGGTACAGGAATTTTTTTTTTTTTGAAGTGGAATGAAAACGCAAGAATAAATGCACAGAAATAAGGTGTGTACGTGTTTATCCTTTAATGCTGTGGTCAAAGACTGGTATTCTCACAAAAATAGAATAAGTGAAATTTAATATATAAAAAACAAACAAAATTACACCAGAACGCTAACTCAGTGCTATTCGATCACCAACATACTGCATTTAAAAAGAACGAGAGATTTGATGAGGGATATTTTAGCTGTGTTAAGCTGTGACTACTGTGCCGTCTTCGGTTGGGGTTTTACCAAAACCTCCAGATTTCTGCTCCCTCAATCTGCCACCAGCACCATGCAAAACTGTTAGATATATGCTGAATAGCAGCACTTTTACCAAAGACAGCGATAGACAGGCCCCACTGGGAGATGGTGGCCAGGTGGGCTGATGGACAGTAAGCATCGGGTGTCACATGGCGGTGATGATCACTCCCTTCCCCTCTGCAGCTATGTTATCAAAGGCATTGTCGTATTCATCGCTCCTGGAAAACGGACATGCAGAAACCACGTGTCAGAATAAGGCCTGCAGCCCACAGCCTGATCCGCTCTCTGTGTGACCTTTAGGGTCTTGTTGCGTCATCACATTCACACTGTAGACATTAGTAACCCAGGAAGTACTTCAGTGTATGTAGACAAAACAAAATGGCGGATTTAGCAATGTTTTGTCGTTACGGCAGCCTTACCTGACCATGTTCAGATTCGTGCTGCACATGGAATTGTTAGTCCTGCTGTAGTCATTGCCCTGGGCCACTTCTTCCTCGTCACTAAGAGAAGTAAATGGCAGCATTTTAACGGTGTGCTTCCTGGCAAGGAGATGTTCGCGGTGCTGGACGGTGTGAACCACATGGAGATCATTAGCACTGCTTTCCTGAAGGGTGACATCATAACTGTATCTTTAAGGTCTCCCTCCCCACCCTAGCTCTATCCCTCAGATTGAGAATCCGTCCTGCAATCTCCCTCTGGCTCCTTCATAATGATGCAGTCAGCAGTGCTTTTGCACTGCAGTGATTTATTCTTCTGGTAAAACATTGAGATGCACTAGGCTTCTTGGGGCGTAACCACGTTTCCGTACGCTTCCGCGTGGCGTGTTACCTGGAGTCCCCGCACCACGCCTTTTTGACGAGGAAGACCACGAAAACCAGAAAGAGGAAGACGGTCACTGCCATTATCCCGGTCATCCAGGGTTTCAGCACCCGCTGCCCCTTGTCTGGGAGGCAGGTACAGAGGTAGAGGTCCCAGCTGTTAGATATACCACCTATGAGCATGTCTGTGTGTGTGTGTTTGCAGCATTCACCTGCATTCACAGATAACCTCTCTGCTCTGTCCTCTTAAAAACTGCTCTAGCCCTTCAGCAAAGACCCCGTTTCCCGCCTGTAGTCCATAACTCGCTCTCTAAACCCCGGCCGTGCTGATTTAAAAGTGGCTGGGTGTCTCTCTCTCTCTCTCTTCCTCTGATAACTTTGACCCAGCCGAAGATGCATCTACTCAATCTGCTTCACCCGATATGCCTGAAAAACGGGGATTTTACCTTCAGCAGAAAACTAGAGAACAAAACGAATGATGCAACATCAGTTAAACTGTAAATATGCAGTTTTCTGAAGTGGCGTGCTGCTGTGCATAGTTCTGAGCAGTGGTACAGGGTTTAACCCCCCCAAATTAGCTACCACAAATGTGAACCAAACGACCCCCCCTACCACCATCATGCACAGTATCTTCTGTAAGAATCTGACTTAAATCACATTTCCCAAGGCAGCCATGACAATGTGAACTGTAATGGAGGTTAGGGTTCAGGAATGTGAGAGATGGGGGCCTTTCCCTCCTACCTTCCTGGGCTGTGGCTGCCCCCTGCAGCAGCAGAAGCAGAAGCGGGACGGGAGTGGTGGCCTTCATGATGATATCCTGACTGTCTTTCGGAAGACCAAAGTCGGAAATAATCGTCCGAGCAGCACAGACGCGCCTTGGAGAGTGGAAAGGAATCACCTGCCGTTTCTTCTCCCAGTTCCCTGGTCAATCATTGTCCACACAGCACCCCTCTGAAGGTAACCAGATGGTCGGGTGACGGCAGAGTACGTGCTGAATAGATAAGCGCATCTAGCCCCTGCCTGTATCTGTAATGCTTTGAGTGTTTTTATGGTTAATCCAGCTACTCACTGTCCAGACGTGCACAATCTCTGAAGGTAATGAGGACACAGTTCAAATGACCTTATTGGCCGTTTGCCGTCACTTTCGATTTCACAGAAACAGGCTTCAGGAAATGTTTTTCCAAATGAATTTGGACCAGGAAGCATTTTTTTGTTATTGGCCTTAGGAGCAATGTTAAGAGTGGAGAGTGATAGTGCTTGGGGGGTGGAGGGGGTCCTTTAATGATGGCTGCCACTGGCAGACCCATTCAGTTTCCTGGAATGTATGCAGTGTTGCTATAGTTAGTGTGTGGGTTATTCAGTGTCCATTGTTTTTACCAGGGTAAGGTCAGTCAGTTTGTATGTAGCAGCATGTTTCAAAGGCAGGTCTGAGTATTTTCATGGGGTGTCAGAACCCTGGCATGGCAATAATGCTGCATTCCATTTACCTTGCAGGTGATGTCACACCAGAGTTAACCTCATTCCAGTATAACAAATCACTAAGCCATTTAGCAATACCAGGGACCTGTTTCAAAAACAGGATTTCTTGCTTAGTGGGATAACTTGTTGGATTTAAAGCACCCCAGTTTAAATAGCCTTTATCTTTATTCCCTTACATTTAGCCCAGACTACCTTAAATCCGATACGTTATCCGGCTAAGCAAGAAATCCCACATTCTGAAACAGGCCCCAGTTTTAGCCCAGTTAAGTGTTAGCCATTGTTAGCAATACCTGTTGATGATAATGTATTACATGGTATTTGGCACATGCAAACATTGTACCAACACATCCACAGATAGTGTTTGGACAGTATTGTGTGTACGACTGATTTAATGAGCCACAAATAAGACGCAAGTGTTAATAAACAGTATAAAACTACAGCTTTCACTTCTGTTGATGAAGGATGCAGCCATCTTGGATCCTGAGGTCAGAGATGCAGAGGTTCCTCCAACTTTCCAGGTTGGGATTCCGACTTCAGGGAGTGGTCCACCTGAAATTTCCAACTAGGAACTCAGAAATTCCAACTTCTGGGTTCAAATGGAATGCAGCATAACATGCATCTGTACGCACGTTAATAGCAAATGAGTTACAAGCTCATCAGAACAGCATGACTCTGAGAAACCATCCACACATACGAACTCCTCACGGCCCAGGTGCGAGACTCTCTGTAGTCCTGCCAAATGGCTAAAATACTGCACCATGTCCTGGTAACTACAGAGAGTATCTGTTACTGTGTGACCCTCACTTCTTATCCATAGTTAAATATGCTCGAGTCTTTTTTTTAGTGTCACAAATGGAAAAAAGTGCTATGGTGATTCTTTTATTTGCACTGTTACAGATTTACATTTATAAATTACAAGTGTATGACACACTTTTAGGGGTATTAGTTTGAATTTGTTAGCCATAGTCACATATTCATAAATGACACTACACAGATATCCATCCATCCATCCATCCATCCATCTATCCATCCATCCATTTCCTATACCCACTTGTCCAAAGCAGGATGTCAAAAATTCAGCTTAATTCTGTTGTCATTTTAACAGCAGCTACAGATGCTGCCTGGGGTTTCCATGTGTACTTGGACAATCTTGTCTTTATCCTTTTACCTTGTTAGACAAGTATGTGTGTCTCCTTCATTATTGTTACAGGCACTGCTGAGAGCGTCTTAGTGACAAACTGCTGCAGTTGCTGTGAAGGCCGAGGATGATGAGGAAACTGGTCACGGGGTTGATTAGCGGTGTGGAGGGAAGGGACCTTTGCAAGGGCAGGGGCCACACCCTTCTCGCGGCCCCCAGGGACTCGTGAGGGTGGGAGCCCGGCTCAGTTGTACTATGGCAGAGCCCGGCATTGTGACGGTGGACCATTGTTCAGTGGGCCAAATTAGCGGCCTCTTTCATGAACATCCACCCCCCCCACACAACTGCCTCCCCTTCTCATTGACGATGCCCCGCCCCCTCAGGGGATCGCTCGCTTGATGAGAGAGCGCTGTGGGGTCCTTCCATCACTCCCTGCGGACGCTGAGAACCAGCCTGCTCTCAGGTTCACTGAAGGCCCACGAGTCCCTGTGGACCGTCCCTTCAGCGGGGAGGGAGGAGCTCTTTAATTGAATTCTTCTCCCCTATCTACGTATCTCAGGCCTCAGTGATGGTTTTTATCGGCCTGTAAGCAGGTCTTTAACAGAAAGGATGGTCCACTGAGATCTATCAAAGTTTGGGTCCTGCCTGTTCTCACGTGGGATTCTGTGGGAAAACTGAGGAATTATTCATGTTAATTAAAAAAAGAAAAATTATTGTGAGACCCAGTGCTGATTTAGTTAGCAGGCCTAAATGCCTTGTTTGGGGACCAGCAGACTTGTTTAAATCACTGGCATGTACACAACATACAAGATGGATGAGTTAATGGGTAGATAATGGATACTGTTATTTATACTGGCTCATCTATTTAGCGCAATGTTTAAAAAGCTTTAATGCAGATTTTTTTATATTTAAAAGTATTACAATCTGTATAGTTGGGCGTTGGTAGGAATGCTGTAATTTCTGTTTGGGATCCCACTTATTTAAATGATCGATTAATATACTCTAGGATACATACATGTAACTGGTGGGTGTATCAGTATAAAGATTTGCCTTTTTTAATGTACTAAATGTTTTTCCGTTGCCTTCCATGGGCTCTGCAGGGTGAAGGGTAGGACAGGGGGTCTGTGTTGGGAATCAGTGCATGATCCCACTGGGAATCTGCTGGGATTCAGGTTTTGCTCTCAGGCTGCTGTCCCGTCCCAGTGGGACTGGAGAAGGGTCTGATTGCTTTTTCATTGGCATAAGATGTTGTCAGACATCAGATTCACTATCCGGCACCCATTACAGCAGCTAGGGGTAAATGCTAGTGTCCCCCTACCCCACCCACAGCAGACATTGACTTGGTGATATGAACACATGATTGACTGCTTTCCGAACGTGGGAAAAAGGGGAGAGGGAGGGACATGAAGGATTTCATTATCAGTCATTAGTAATTATCCCTTTTGGACCAAATGAGCTTTCTGTCCATTCTGGGGTCCTGACTGCCCCTTAAGTCAGAGCTGGGGACACGAGCGGTGACAGTGTGCTATCTGCTGGACCCTTACATTTCAGAGCTGATCTTGGAGATGCACCTGTGGTTGTTATGTCATATCTTATTTATTTTCGTATTTTATTTCACTCATATTAGGTCGTGACCTGTTCCCGCGAGTCAGGAAATAAGCCAACCGCCAACGGTAAAAAGCGTGACAATTGCTTCACTGCACTGATACGCGTTTTTTATGTGTTGGCTATGAAACTATGATTATTGTTGCCTTTCTTGGCCAGGTCCCACTTATAGAAGAAATTTTAAATCTCAGTGGGACTAACCTGGTTTTTATTAATATTATTATGCATTATTGCACACATACACTAATGACAAAAATTGTGGAAACACCTAGTATTTTTGGCGCTTTCATAAATTACTATACGAATATTGACGGTAATGTTTATAAACAGTCAAAGAATGTTTATAAATATCATACACCGGACGAAAAAAATAAGTAACTGGAGCAACAGTTAAAGTTATGCAATCTTTGAAACTGGAAGTGTTTCCACAATTGGGGCCACTAGCGTTTACGGTGAGTTTATTATTTCGCTTGTATGTCCTTCGGCGTAACGGTATAGTTCACTCTTCCACATCCTCCAGTCCAACAAATCGCCACAGGTCTACCATCAGATGTGATGCCAAAAAAGGGGCTTGTGGCCACTCTTCGTATCGTATCATCAAGCGTTACTTATTTGGACAGAAATGTACCTAATTAAGTACATTTATCATAATTTGTTCGTTGTGCCTCACGTATCCTACATTACTGTATTTTCACACTTGAAAAGGTGTAATTGAATCTGTATAATTAAATTACAAAGTGCTTTTGTTTCAGGGCATTAATGGCTAATAGATAAAAGCGTGAACGGTGTCTCGGTTTGCTCTTATCTGAATCTGAATTTAAGCCTCACTTTAAGTAGAAGGGTAGCTGCGGGCTTCGGTACGCCATCAAGGTTTCCTGGTTTTGCCCAGAAAGTCCGACGGTGTCTAAAATGTGCATTATATTTATTTTAAAAATCATCTCAATGTATACTTTCTTATAAAGAACCGTTTGTAACATTTCAGTAATGATGCGATTTGCATGGCGCTGCGTGTGTGCCGGTCTAGGTCTCAACCTGCTGTCGATCCGTGGCACTTCATGACACATGTGACATTGTTTTAATTGGTTTTAGCTGTGCCTCTCTCTTTCATTCGGTATTTATAATGCATATAGTATATACATCAGAAAAAGCGAGGCTTTTCTGTACGCAATCCAGTCTGCTGTGCGTTTACATTAAATGTCGTTTTCGGATAAATTGACCAACTTCTAATTTCCAAATGTGTTTCAAGTTGAAAACCACGTGATTTAAATTTGGCGCACTTTGTACTCGCATTTAATTTGTGATTGCCATCGGATTCCTGCTCACCATCACAGGTAAACTGAGACTGTCTCAATGTGAGTTCAAAAGAAACATTTAAGGTCCGCATGAGTCATTTATATTGAGATCATTCAGTAACCATCGCCATCTGTAATTTTATAAAGATTACAATACAAGTCTTTCATGTTATTCTATTTATTGCGATTTTTTTATAATAAATTCTGTGAGATAACACCGCATCTATTTATAGATATAATCATTTTACAACAATCATGTTTCTACTAATGTCACATCAAAACTCTCCTTTTTTGTTCAATACATAAAAGAGTTGAAGGTACCAAGACTGGTTACTTAAACACCTGCTAAAGAAAGCAGGGGTTGATTATATTAAACACTAATAAAACATTTACTTAACCAAGGTGTGTCGATGGACGGTCTGGCGGTGCCTTTAATACCAATGAAATGGGGGCGGTGTAGAAGGAGATAAACCCAATGTACCATACTATAGCACAATAAAAATATATATATGTACAAAGTGAGTGGTATAGGGAACGAACGCAGATATACACCTCCCCCATTTGAACACTTCAGACCACTTGTACCTCACACACCATTGAAAAGTACTTCCTGTAATTTACTAATATGTCCCTCTCTATACCTTAAATATTTTGCATTTCCTCCTGGAATACCGTGGTCTTTTCTCCCCTTTTTAAAGGGTAATAAAGTTGAAAAGGTTTTGTGGCTACGACATCATCTCCAAGATCCAAGCTTTGTATTAGCCTGCTTTAGTTAACAAAATGTTCCGAAATAAAATGCTTTTGTCCTAGACCACTCTCCCCTACACAATGCATAACCTGTGCCAACATAGGTAACTATGCTTTAAAAAATACGATTTTAATTTGATTTAGTACTGCCTAAAATGTGTGCTTTCTCTAAGAAATGCTGTTTATAGTCTGCTACAAGCAAAGAGTGAGTATGGTATGTTTACAAACTGTCTGCTGTACTACCTGTGTAGTACAGTACAATCCCACTGTAACCTTCCCATCAATCTGTTGTACAGTACCTTCTGTGATTTTTGGTAAACGCAAGCTACCATTTTGGAATCAGTGTCCTCATTTAATTTCCCATTTTGTCTTGTAATATCATGCTTGCTTTTCTCTTGCTGGGCTGATTCATGAGCTGAAATTGTCCTGGAACACATCTAGCTGGCCCACAGTCCTTAACCTGCTTACAACAGCAGGAAGAAAAACAAACCTACATCAGCTGGAGACTGGAGACCCCCCCCCACCCCCCCACCCCCATGTACCACAGTCTGTTAGAGAAGAGACTCAGCTGGGGGAGCATCAGTAGAAAAGACTGACAAAGAAAAACAACAAGGCAAGAAAATCAAAGAGAACAGCGCACAGAAGCCGTATGGTCGACAGAACATGAGGGCAGGCCTCTTCTCAAAGGGCACTGCTGGATGCTGTCCTCACTCCCCCAGCATCCAGAGCCTGCTAAGCATCTCCCCTCCAAACTTGGCTTCCTCATTCTCCCGAAAGCCGAGTCAGTCATCGCTGGTGGCTCCCGTCTGATGGAAGTCCATGGTGGTGCAAAGCCCTGGGAGTGGGTCGCATCTCCACCGAGGAGTCCTGCTCTTCGGTGAAGCTCTCCGGACTGCCGTCACCGTCTAGGAGGCTGCCGCAGCTGGAGTTGGGCGAAAGCATCTCCTGCAGCAGGTCCTCCCTGGCCAGGCTGGCCTCGTGACCCTCCCGCACCCTGGCACCGGCGTTCCCGGCCCCGACCATGTCGTCCTGGTCGTTGAGCAGCTTGGCCAGAAAGTTGATGTACTTCATGGCCAACCGCAGGATCTCGTTCTTGCTGAGCTTCTTGTCCGGCGGGTGGGTGGGGATGAGCTTGCGGAGCTCGGCGAAGGCGCCGTTGACGTTCTGCTGACGCCAACGTTCCCGGCTGTTGGTGAAGATCCGCCGCACGATCTTGGGCTGCGAGCCTAAGGAGCAAGAAGGAGACG
>JAODJW010000033.1:22121071-22126537 GCA_026777045.1 Hyperopisus bebe
TCGGTGCTCCCTCCTCTCCTGCCCAGCTCGATCACTGGCACTTCCTTTTTGGGCTCCCTGCTGTTGTAAGCCGTCTCCTTGGCAACGCCATTAACGATGACAGTCCCGTTGCAGTGGTCCCCGGAGACGGTCTCATCTCTCCGCTCAGTCTCAGCCGAGTCCGCAGTCGTGCTTTCCTGTTTCTCACATGCCTCGCCCCCCTCAGCGCCGAAAAGACCCGCAGAAGGGGTGGATGCGTCGTGATGCGGCGACTCGCACGCCTCTCCTTCGGGACTCCTCTGTCCGAGCTCCGATTTCAGTTTTTCCATCATTATCTTTATTTTGCGACTAAACTAATGAAAAACATAAAACGTGCGGCCGCGTGTGACAATGTATGAAAACGTTTTAGGCAAAATCCTTAGCAAACCTCGCATTCCACCGATCGTTATCCGTGATGCAACCTGGAAAAGAGCATGTATGAAGTGCATGTGTAACATTAGACAAATATGATTTAGAAGCTAAACTTATTTTTTCTTTAACTGAAAAATATCCGAGACAGAATGTGATCCCTTCCCATTTGCTGTGTACCTAACACTGTCTTTCCTCATAGACCAACCCAGCCGTTACTACCGTATTATGCGCACTGCATGGGCAGTTGTCCCTCTATCAGTTATGCGTGATAATCTATTTGTAACTGTTATAATAACTGTTGCTGTTTTGTTTTCTTTCTGTATGAATAGGCATAAGGGGTTTTCATGTTAATAGAGAGTACTGCGTAAATAATTCGCGTTTTCCTTAATTTTCAGATTGAAATGAAGTCACGCCCTAAATCATTTTAATTCAGCATAGTTAGAAAATTGTGGTTCGTGATATATGACTTGACTCCTACTAATAATTTAGTGTTGTAAGATGAGTTAGAATATTTTAAAAAGACTGTGTGTTGGGGAATAAACTATAATTGATTGAGGGATTTGAGCTAAACACATGTATTACAACTTTAATTTGTTTGCATACTACAAACACGCCTGAGCACATATAGATTACATTCCATGCTTGATGTTGTTTTTAACTCCTTTTCCCCGGTTGAGGTATGTTAACTTGAGGTATAGTTTCATACAACCTGCATGCCTTATATCCACCGATAAGGCGCCTGAAGTGTAAGCGAGCGTAGGGTGTGACTTTATCAGCCAGAAACATTGTTAGATTCTGCGCATCAGGCGGCGTACAGTTTAACTGACGTTCATGTGTATCACTGGGCAGCTAGATGTTTTGATTGGTCTCCACATAATACGAACTGCTCTTTGTCAGACTATGTCAGGCTTATATAACGGGTCCTCCCATAGCGTCGAGATCTTTATACAGAATATAAACGTGGTCAAATCTCACATCTCTGCCTCGACGTATATATTCGGCCAGCAATGTTCCGTTTAGAACAAGTTATTTCTTATTCTCTGCGATTTCTTATTCCACAGGGATGGAACAAAAAGGTATAATTTTGTTATAAATTAATAATATCCATTATAACACATTGTAATTATTTGTCAGTCTCCATGATACATATAATCACATGTTCTTATTCTAGAGAGGTTGGTGATATAAACTATGAATAATAATAATAATAATAATAATAATCGAACATTTGCATTATGTTCATTTCACAATGTAAAGATTCAGATAATGCATCAATCAACAAATGGTTTGTCAGTAATTAATTCCTGTTTTCGTCTTAATAATTAATTTTCTTTTAATTTACAAAAGCCATTATCTTTTCATTTAACCCTCCATATAAACCAATCCTCCTATCATTTCTCATATAATCGAAAACAAAATTGCCACAAGCGTTTGTAAAATTATATTCACCTAACCTTCATCTACACTAAAATATCCAAAGCGCGACATATACATATAAAATACAGTTATTGATATCTTGTAAAGCAGTTCGACTGAATTTACGTTTCGATTCGTCAATCATATCCTTTAAATATTTAGTATAATTATTCCATTCGAGAAATAATACAGACAGTAAGTCGAATAAATACGTTCGGAAATTCATTTGATTAACGGTCATGTGCAGGTAGTCCTGAGGCAACTGTCGTGATGTAGCCTGCAACACGATTTGTGTCTTCCACGTTTTTTCAAATTATCTTATCCTCAGAAAAATCGTTTGTTGCGTGTTTGTATGTTTATTACTCCTGGACCGCATCTTTCTTTTTTTCAAACATGCACGTAAATTTATGGTGTTACTTTTTATTGGTGGTTTTCATATGGGCGTAACAATTTAAATATATAAGCACAAAGTACCTTTGTAATAAATACAAATCATGTGATAAATCATGGGCCTACGTAACACGAAATCGCAAGACTTTGTTTTAAAGTTCCATTTATTCGTAACAAACCTAATGTATCTTTAACGTGATATTTCTGTACTAAGATGATTATTTTAATCGATGGGACTATATAAATATTTCTTATTAGGTATTTTTATACTCCCTGAAAACAAGCATGCTTATCCTTAAACGTGTTCCAGACAAAAACACAATATTCCATTCTCAAATTTGCCTCACATTACAGTATTCATTTCCAACAAACGTTTGTTTTTTCAGGTTTGGGTTCAACTGCCATGTGAGTTTTATTATGAAATCTAAAAATGTCGATAGTAGAATTATCAAGTTAACGGTTAAGGCGATTAATAAAATCGCTACGTATGGGGACAGAGCTTCATTTAAAGAAATAAAGCTTCATCTATTGCCATTTTAAAAAATGAAAATAAAATATATAGCTTTGTTGAACTTGGTTCGTTCGAAGTATCGCATCAGTTAACAACAAAATGGTCAGTAACGTTACTTTGGACATAGAAAAGGAAATTGGGCCTCATTATCCCAAAGACCGATTCATAAAACAAACCAAATATCCCTGCTAATGAACAATAACCGACATATCGAAATGCATATCTTTATAAAAATGCCAATATTTTCGTATCGAATTAGATTTGCTATAAATCTATAAGGTCGATGAATACGGCTATATTTTCCCCTTACCGTTTTCGCAGTGTTGTTGATGTTACTGTATGTGTGGAGCCATTTTGTCGAGGGTCATCCATGTCTGAGGTTTTAGATTCACTGAAGAGCTGTGTGCAGCTGGAAGTGAGGTCTATATAATTCCACATCACGTCCAGCGCGCCTCTTAGTATGGGGAGCGGAACACGGCGGCAATGTGGCCAGGCGAGATAAGAGCACGGCAGTGGCCACTTCGTTGTCGATAAGCCCCTAAACCCATTATTTATGAAATGATTCATTATTATTTTGCTTTTTTTATCGAAGGCAAACGCGAAGAAAAAAAACTGTGTAGACCAATATTGTATATGGATATGCATAGGAAGGGCTCATCGTTGCCTTTCGCATTGTCCTTCAAATAAATAAATAAAATAGACGAAAATTGTCTTGTTTAAACGCTTCACGACACAGGTAAATATTAATTGGGCAGAGTGACGGAACAAATTTGAATGATAGGATGTATAAATAATCATAAATCTAAGACAAAGCGACGTTGTCTTATATGTGGCAAAGACAGTTTAAAATGTCAGCCTTGTCACCCTTGACTTGAGTATGACTTTCTTTACAGACTGGCATTCAATTTTCGAGTAATTATACATGGCTGAATGCACTTGAGGTTTTATTAATGTGATTAATGTTTGATCATGTTTAAGTGGTTGATATGTGCAACGTGAAAGCATCCAAAAATGTTCAAATTCCACACACGCTGCTAATCATTTAAGAGTAATGCCAACCGAAGACTGCAGTTTCTGCTGCGGCGTTTTTTTTAAATTACCCTCTAACTTTTGAATGTCATTTTATAAAACAACCAAGAAATAAACTCTGACATGAATGGGTATTCCCCGCTCCAACTACCACAAAGAATTTGTCATACAGAATTTAAATTTTATACATTTTACTTATTCAGTTATTAGGTAATACCTGTTACAAACAGGAAAATTACGGGAATAGTAAAATGATTTTATGCGCACTACTGCAAAAATAATTTCCTAGGATTAAATTACTGATATAACAGTCAATTTCTCTCGACTGTAGTCCACTATTCAAATAAGTAAATCCATAGAGATAGATTGAATTGTAATAAACAACTTGAGAAAAACCGCGGCTTTTTTCTGTTATCAAATCATCGTCAAATCTAGTTTGACCTCAATTAGCAATAGAGCCGCAGATAAATGAAAAATCTAACGCGTTTGAATATGCATATTTTTCTAATGAGATGGGCGTTTCTGTGTCTTTTCACTGTAATACAGGGTAAGCTTTTACAGTTTGGACTGAACAGAAAATACAAGCTTTTACGCTATTGCGAGCAAATCTGCACAAATGGGGCTTTGTAGTTTGTTCATTTTTACATGTGGTTAAATAACAGTCAATTCTGGCAAATTAAGAGGTTATGTTTTCTTAACTGTGAGAAGTAAATGTTGCGAATTAATTTCTTTAATGCTTTCTGTGGGTCAATCTGTCGTAGAATGACCACAAAGTGGTGTGATTAAACAGAAAAGCAGAACTTGTATCTGGTCACGCTTCAGGAAATGCTCCAACCCACAGAAGTGTAATATATTGAAGCGGTTCTGCCTTTTACACACTTTTACACACTGCTGTGGGTGTGTGACGTCTTTGACCCCGTCTATGTTCAGTGTTTCGCGCCATCTCTAACAATTTTGCTTGAATAGAGGCAAAATAATTTTCAACAATCCATCCATCCACACATTTCGTTATCCAGTATGTGGGCGCGGTGCATTGACAGCAAAGCTAAACGTATAGTAAGTGTCACTGATAAGATTAACAGTAGAATTCGCCAGTTTTATGTTGTTTGTCAGTATGTATTGTTATTTGTTTTTTTGTTTGTTTGTTTTGGTTTTTTTGTTTGTTTTTTGTCAGTACTGCTGCCACAAGTAGGACTCATATGGCTGCTATGCTCGTTGGGCATTGAGATTTTAATTTTAAGGAAATATGTTTAATTGAGTCTGCGTACATGTTTAAATCAACCAAAACTGGAATATAAGAAGAATGGCCAAAGACACTCTCTGGATTTGGCGTAAATCTCAAAGGGCACCCTTGCAAATTGCGATAAGACAGTATCATTACGGCCGTGACCTTCAGTTCATCCATCAGGCGACGAGCAGGAGAGGGACCCCCGCAGATAAGCCGGGTGTGTAACCTGTGGATGTCGCAATGTACCGGCGCTTTTGGTTCGCCACAACACGGCGCCCTTCGTCGCCTCTGGCTCCCGCTGTTTCACTTCTTGCTCCATCGCTGTTCTTTTTTAATCAGACCATCTTTGCATCGCCTGGGCATCGATCTGACTTTCAGAAGTCACGCGTGAAACATCAATTTCTCCCTATCAATTGAGCGCAATTAACCTGCTTATACAAATTAAACGTCACATAAAATTAAGCACGCGTATTTCACAAAAACATGTCGTACACTGTTTTAT
>JAODJW010000033.1:22143898-22165990 GCA_026777045.1 Hyperopisus bebe
ACCCCCACCCTTTCCTCCCTGGCCGCCTGTCCTCTGTCGGTTCCCAAGATAAACAAAGACTTTAGTTTGTCTGGGTTCCAGCGGGGGTCACAGGCATGAATAGCGGGGGCCAAAGTGGGGGGGGGGAGGTTCTCCTCCTTTTTCTGAAACGACTGCAGAATGTCTTTGTGGAGGCCGTGGGGGTTGGAGAGAGTGGCATTGTACACCTGTCAAGCGCTGCGGACATTTAAATGGTCTCTTTGCCTTTTAGGTTTAGGCCAAAAAAAGGAGAATTTGGTTAAAGGAAAGTCAGTATGCCCCCCCCCACCCAAGCATAAGAGGTCCATATATATCTGTGTATGTTGGACCGTTAAACAAATCAGAGACATTTACAGTTAAGCTGTACAAAAACTGAGGTCATGTCCAATGCAGTTTATGTAACTGTCATACTTTTTAAAACTTTTTAAAAATTTCGCTCATATGTTCTGGGTGCTTGGTTTACAGAGTCGTTCGGAGCGGACAATGACTCCATTGAGGGAGGCTTGCGCGTCTTTGTGTGAATGAGAGGGGCTCTTTGTTCGCGCGCGACTTTTCCTGGGAGCCTGTTTTTGTGTGTGGGGCAGACTCTGCAGTGTGCACTGCACTTACAGTGAGCTCGCATGACACCTGGGTATGCCCCCGGATTTATGTAGGAAAAATGTCCGCTGAAGCAGCTTCGTACAATTCACCTATAGTTACCCTTTATGCAAAAGATATCTGAAGGATTTCACAAATATTCACACAGATGATGTCAGTAGATGATGGGTAGTCGGACTTGTACATAAGTTGACCAACAAATAAACGCTGGAAAAGAGTTTTGTGAAATTTGGACTTTTAGGGAATGTGAATCTGTCTCCCCAGTTTGCTCACATGTGTCTCAGGGCTGGTGTTCTGCTCTCTGCAGCAATCCAGTCATTGGATTGGATTCCATTTCCTAGGGAAGGAGGAACTTCCTCCACCGGGAATGCGTCACATGACCCGTGTCTGAAGACCATGGTGCCTCACAAGAGGCTGACACCAAAGGATGCTATGTGGTGCCTGAGACCGGCAGCCATACCACCACAAAGGAAGCAGTTGCCCCGGCCGCCCCTCCCCCGGGCGCCCCTCCCCGGATGTCCTACGATCCTTAGGTGCCTCGGAGGCCTGGATCTAAGTGACCCACATTCATCTCGGTAACAGCCAGTGATCCGTCAGCTTAATACTTGCCCTCTGGTCCGCCTCCAAGGAACAGAACTATAAATACCCGGGACGGTCTCTGCGAGCGAGTGCCAGGGCACTGGAAGCGGGACGGGACAGGAAGCTACCCTTGTCATTCCCACTAAACGGCAATATATCATCCTTCAAAGCCGCATCTCTTCTCATAGCAATTTTCCAGTGTTTTAAGCGGCAATACATGGTAGTCTATGTAAGTCTGTATAAATACATATATAAGTATAATGATCTTACCTAATCCTTTCTATAATATGACCTGTGATCTGGGGATTTTCATCAAACCACTATCTGTCCTATGGCAGACGAAGCCTCCTTAGAAATTAAATAGCAGGCCAAAGCAAGGCTCTGTACTCCACCTCCGACTTTATAGTCTGAGGGAAAATGGGTTCAAGCGAAAAACCAGTCTGACATCTTTTGTCTGATTAGTCAACACTTATTCAAATGCAGTCTACTCACGTGAGGAGTTCTGAGGAGTAATTCAGGTTTAAGTAAAATCTCAGTGGTATGTAAAGAGACTCACCGCTGGTGTTCAAACCTGAGACCTTTTGAGTTATGAGTCTGTGTCGTATGCATACTGGGTCATGAAAGAATGCATTTTTATTATAGAACAATATAGCAATATAATTACAGCAAATAATATACTGAAATTGTAGCAGACTCGAAATACCACGGTTGAGTTCCAAATAACATAGGCAGGTTTTATGTGCCTGTACACCTCCATATGGTTTTGGAAACACAAAATTTGTAAGAATCTTGGTGTTATTAAGTGGTAATATATCCCTGGATATTACCTTCCTCGCTAAAAAAAATTGCTATTTCTTACAAAAATAAAAAACAATCTGAAATGTTTCTCAGCACATCACCCCCATCCCCCCACCCCCGGTACACAGCCAACGCCGAGTCACACGGCGTCTGTGACTCCCCGTCAGCGATTGAGAGGATCGGGACATTTCATAACATGTTGATTCAAGATTCAAACCCACTCGTGTTACTGGGCCAGTAACACTGGATTGGATTTGCCCACAGATGTGGTCTGTTTAATGTGGAATGTAAATGGGACATTTGACATGTGTTCAAAAGGGGTTTTGAGACTGGTATCTGAAATATGCACATACCTCTCCGTCCATGAACCCTCTTGGTATCTATGTATAAACTTATTGCACGCAAAGACTGGTTCTTTGAACTGGAATGGTTACTCGAACACCTAAGTCACTGTAAATAATAAATGTGATATACTGATTAACTGCTCCTGTACATAAAGCAGATGCCATGCTGAAAAAGTGTGGAAACTGGAGCCATTTTACGGGAAGTTGCATCAAATGGAACGTAACCCATAGGGTAAATAAGCAAGGTTGTCACAGATTAGCAGTTAGCACTCCTGTGTTACTGTATACAAACAAATTAGGTCAGGCTGTTTAGGGCTGAGCACATGAAAATGGACTTTGCCAGTAGCCATAGGCAATGGACCCTGGTGGTCATGTGACCCGATGACATGTCGTCTAGGGTGACCTCCACGAACAGACAAGATCACGTGTGACGACAGCCTGAGGACGATCTGAGTGCTGCGGAGTAAGATTGTCGCAGCACGAAGCCCTGAAAGGGACATAAACAATCTGAATTTACCTCAGACCATAAGCAACTCTTTTCTCCTAGTCAACTGATCTTAGACCCACAAGCTGTCTGTGGAACGATCTAGAAGAGCAATCAGGAAAAGCAGATACCATCTCTCAGTGACTGCTACGGTTTCAGAACTACATACAGCAATACAATGCTGCTCCAAGTTAACTCACGGTATGTGAAGTCCGGGTCCATAGAGGTAAAATTAACCCATTGCATTAATCATCACATAGTGTGGCAGTATGCTGATATGCGTGTCTTCAAATACCAATTCACTTGGAGACATGACATAAAAGAAAGTGACTATTATCCGGTTAAAATGCAAAAGTACAGCGACCAACAAGGAAACCCGGACTTACACAAAAGTACAGAAACTGGTTGGTGCAGTCAGGAGGTAGGTCATCTCAGGGTAGGTCTTCTCAGGGCTAAAGAAATCCACACTGCTGACTTTCAAAAGTTCTTAAACTTGAACACAAGAATTAACGTTTTGACCAAAGTATGACTCTGCATCTTCTCTCTGTGTCATACTCCAATGTCCTTCTACAGTGCCAAGACACAGTGTTAGGCTAATAGGTGTCTCTAAGTTGCCCATTATGTCTGATATTGTGTGCGTATATGGATGGATGGACTTAATGATATTAGCCTTTTGATGTCTGATTGTCAGTCTAACAGGGTAGCATTTAAAAACGTGTCCTTGGGTAATAGCACTACCCAAATTCTTTTTATGTCTCTCCTGTCACTTGAAACATTCACACTTTACAAACTTTTTCACAAAGCGTATTTGTTCTGACTTGTCAGCAGAATTTCCCATGATGCCGTACAGCTCCTATTGTATGGACAACAGGTGAGTCATGGCACAAATATACTGAAAATAATACGGCTCAAAACAAAGGCATAGGAGAACATCTTTCTTGCATTTTTAATGCCCCACGCCTTTTTCATGGAAGCTCCTCAAGCCTGTAACTTCTGCATAGCTCATTTTCCATCTAAAGGTCTGTACTAGGACTGTACCATTGCGTGTGTCATAGAGGGGTGGCTTCGTCTATTCCGCTCCTGGGGAGAAACACACAGCCCAGAAGAGGATGAGGTCAGCTGTCAGGAAGCGAAGGACAGGCCATTGTGTAAAACATACCCAGCGGTAGCATCATCTTTATGTCTTATTAGCAATCAAATTTCACTTGAAATTGAATTATAATCTTCGTAGAGAAGCTAATGTGTGATAGGAAGTAAATCTTACTGACGTTAGTTGGTTACTACTTATGGTTGCGGTTCAGTAAAATACACAGCATTTCCATATAATCCATTTACGGAAGATTGCGCTCATGAATACACTTGTCTTGGAGGAACATCAGGAAAACAAATTTTTAGCGCATAAATCATAGCTGACCTTGCAGGGAGCTGGTTATACTTAATGACCTCATGCTGCAGCTAGTGGCGCTGACTGAAGTGCTCTACCGAGTACATAAGAATTATATATAAACCCTAAGCGATTTTTTTTGTACAGGGAAAAAAAAACACGATAGCACATTTTATACAACTATTACGCGAAACGTTTAGTAACTAAAACAAGAGGAAGATGAGCAAATTTTAGGATGAAGGAATGTTTATATGCTGGTCAGATCATGTGTAATAAACTGTACGGTTACCCAACCGTGTGTGTCGCAACCACGCTGGTTAATGCAGAACTCCATACAAACCGGGTTAGTCAAATGATTCACGATCGCACAAAGAACCACGTTTCAGAAATCATTTCCCAGCGAAAAGGACACCGTACATTTAGAAAACACTCATCCACATCAAAGCACTACTTATGCAGGGGGGGGGGCTGATAATATGTATATCGCTTTGAGGTAGAGAACAACCCCCCGGAAACTGCTTTCCAGCCACGTCTAAAGCAGAAACACATGGCTTTTCAGACTCAGGAAACTAAGCCCACTTGGCCGCACACGCTAACAATCTCACCCGCTTCCCCAGAGGCGCCCATCAACGCACAAAAGCACAGAAACTTTTCCAAAAAATTTAATACGTGTAAACCACGCAAATATCATAATCGATAGCAAATACCAAAATACAGATTTAGATAACATTTACAAACAAACCCATACAAGCATCCAGGTACAAATATACAAGTCTTTTTAAAACAAAGACAGTCGTGAAAGATCAGTGACCAAGCAATGTGTATGCGTTACAAACAGCTTAAGCACCGATAACTGCATTTTCATGGTCTGAGCACTGTTAACAAGTATTCACATTAACCAGCACTTAGTTTGTCAAACATTTAAACACGAACATGGGAACCATCACATTAACCTCAAGTTATTCTTCCGCAATATATTCAACCACTCAAGGTAGAAAAAAAGAAACCTGGGAAGTGTGCAAAATATATGGAAAGTGTAGCTTTAAACTCCATGTTTACTGACGATTATGGTACATCCGTACGTCTCCCCCCACTCCCCTCGCGTTTAGAGTAGGATCGTGCCACCCCCTCCTCCCCAGACCCGATCGGGACATGCCCCGACAAACACCCGGCACATGTCGGCGTGGCCATGTGGCCACTGGGAGGGGAAGCCCCGTATTGCACTCTTCCTCTATTTTCCACGTGGTTGAGAGCAGCTAAGAGGGGGGGCAGCTTGTCCTTACGGGAAGTGAGTCTCCCACCGTCCATCGAAGTCCGTAACACTTTCACAACTTCAAGTGTCCAGTCGAAAATAAGTGTCTTAAAAAGCCACGATAGCGGTGCTCCATGGACTGAGGTTCGGAAGCATCTGCTCACAGCAGATCGTCCCGGAACCCGAGTCGCCGTCCGTCGCCCCCGGCTCTGCTTGTGCGCCGTCTTTGCTCAAGAGTCCGGAGAAACTGGAGCCGAATATCGTTATGAGGCTGGACACGTTGCCCGTGTCCATGTCTTCTGATGCGTCCCCGCCTTCGGTATTGGCCGGCGGGACGGAGCCTGGTCTGGGTCTTTTCACGGGAGATCCCGCGTATGGAGACTTGCCGGCGCCCCTCTTCCTGGTACAGCAGGGCGCCGCGGCCACCGGGCTTTGCGGTCCCTCGTCGGCGTTGACCGGCCCGCACTCAAACCGGCTCTCCGGGACAGGGCAGCTAGGGACCTGCGTACTCTCTTCCGCTTGACCTGGGGCTCGCTCCCCATCCGCTTCGCCGCCCTGCGGCCAGTTGTAATCCGAACTTGAAGCCGGCTCCTCGACGTCCCGTTCCGCGGCTACCTCGATCGAGGCTTGCGCGTTAGTCTCCGGCGCTCGTAAGGTTTCCCGCGACTCCGTCTCGGACCCGCAGCTGTCCGCGCCGGCGGCTCCGGGGCTCGACCTTTCCTCTAACGACTCCATCGTCTCCCCCTCTGCCCACTCCCCCGCTTCGGCGCGCTGGGAGCTCAGGCAGGCGCCGCCGTAGTAGTCGCTGAGGTATACCTGCCTGGCGCTCCGGAGGACCAGCGAGACCAGCAGGTTCTTGTGCAGTTTGATCCCCCCTCGTTGGACCCTGGAGTTGTAGATCTTCCCCAAAGAGATACTCATGATCCGATGAGCCTCCACTTTATACTCCATATCTCAAATCGAGCTGGTCGGACAAACGGCGCCCCGTTACAGTGTAATGAAACTTTTACGACGGCTTCCTCCGTGAAAAATCCCGCAGATCAGTTTCAGTCAAAAGACAAAAAGGTAAATAGCGATACTAATAAATATTTATCCCCTTTCGATATCATTAACTAATTAGTTAAGTGCGTGTAGTGGGGGGTGAATGAACTACACAATAATACTAACAATGTTATTTGTTTAAACGTTTTACTAAAGCGGCCCGCCGTTTAGACCAATAGAGAGAGGAAATTTCTATTTTACAGGAATTAAAACCCCTCTAACGTTTCATCGTTCCCCGCCACCCGCCAAACTGCTGCTAAGAGAATGAGACGGTTTCTATTTTTAACTTACATATATAGTTCTACGTAACGATTACGTTCCCCAATGAAAAGAAGCTGCTCTCTTACAAATGCCTGGAATTTTTCCCCGCCAACTGCGTTTGGACCAATCGGAGGACGGAGTACCGTCAAGTAAGATTTAAATACTAACGTGGGAAGAAGATTTAAAGGGGAAAATGCATTTAGACACATTAACGTAGCTTAATTTATAAATTTACTAGAGCGATTTATTAGTATTCATTTTAAATGGTATAAAATGAAGATCTCTGTTTTGAACTTGCGTATGTTAAGATTTGTGGCACTAAGGAAAGTAGCTATACTAAAGTATTGCGTTTTGTGTAAACGTTGTTTTTATAGCCTAAGTGTATTATATTATAATAATAAATATTTGTAACGTATGCATATAGCGTATATATCACTGGTTTGTCACATTATACATAACTTGTTTATCTGCATGTGCACAGGGTATAACGTATAACAGTGGTTACATGTGTAAATATGTCGTGTCCCCTTTAAGAGTATTTATATTTTGGTAGGCGACATTCTGCGACTGATGTAATGGTTCGTCTGTTTTGGTGAAGTCACATGACGCTTTTGTGCGAGTGAGATCTACGCTGCGGTGTCCGAGGCAGGGCTGGTAAATGGAGCCATTGGAGTTCAAGGGGGGGTTGGGGTGACCTGGCTGCTTTGATCGAGACACTTCTAGGTTATAGGCGGGGAGAATGGGATTTTAATGTAACCATAAGCAAAGATGCGTAGTGAGTAACTAGAGGAGCCAAACGGAAGGGGCAGGTGTGTGTCTGTGTGTCTTTAATCGTCGTCATGTTTGTAGAAAACAAAGCAGAGTGAACGAGGAGGGGCAGCATGACGTAACGGTCCAGCCAGTTAAACCAGAAGGAGCAGAAACTTTCCCATAAACACACCCAGCTGAAACGCACCACCTGTTTCCGCTTCACATCTGGGAAATATTCATTTTATTTTCTCCTGTGTGTATATCTGTTATATTTTTAGCTGCTTAACACGATTATAATGTCCGGCATTATTTGTGAACCACAGTAAACAGTTCGTTACTTATGCTGAGTACTTAAATCTTATTTTCATTATGAAATAATACTTGATGTTTGGTCAAATGGTAAGTTTGTGTAAATGGGAGAGCCTTGCCATGCCATAGGCGTGGTTCTGAAACTTGAGAATGTATTATTTATAAATGTTTATGTCCCGAAAATTAAGACGTTGTGAATTAGCCCCAGAGATAGTCCCATACACTAGTATGTAAAAATATGTGCTTATTGTCATAATGAATGGCATTTGTTGATGTTTATATATTGCTTATTAAGATTTAAAGTGTTTCTCAGTTTCATTTAGGAACCTTTACCTTTGGTATTATTTGGTTATATTTTCACTCTGCTTCAACCCTACTTCCAAAAAGCTGAGATGTTGTGTAAAATGGAAATAAAAACCAAATACAGTGATTTGCAAATCATATAAACCCACATTCAATTGAAGATAAAACAAAGACAACATATCAAATGTTGAAACAGAGATTTTTATTGTTTTATGACAGATATCTTACAATTAATTAAGTTAAACAGCAACAGGTCAGTAAGACAGTTGGATATAAACAAGAGCCGCCCAGAGATGCAGAGTCTCTGTGCAGTGAAGATGGGGAGATGTTCACCACTCTGTGAAAGACTGCATGGGCAAATAATGCAACAATTTAAGAACAATGTTTCTCAATGTAATATTGCAAAGAATTTGGGAATTTCATCATCTACAGTACATAATATCATTAAGATACAAAGAATCTAAAATAATCTCTGTATGCAAAGGAGGAGGCTGAAAACCAATATTGGATAGCCGTAATCTTAAACAGAAACAATTCTTTAGTGGAAATCACTGCATGGGCTCAGGAACACTTCTGAAAGCCATTGTCTGAACAGTTTGTTGTTGCATCCACAAATGCAGAATGAAACTCTACCATGCAACGAAAACATGATCCAGAAACGCTGCCACCTTCTCTGGGCCAGAGCTCATTTAAGATGGACTGAGGCAAAATGGAAAACTGTCCTGTGGTCTGATGAATCAAAATTTCAAATTCTTTTTGGAAATCATGGATGCCACGTCCTTCAGGCTAAAGAGGAGATGGACCATCTAGATTGTTGGCAGCAATTTAAAAACCGGCCAGCATCCGTCATGGTATAGAGGTGCATTATGGGGGTCATTAGGATTGGGTCTCGGGATCAGCAGTCTAAGCAGGGATGCCCAGACCTCCCTCTCACCAGCCACCTCCTCCGGGGAACACCGTGGCATTCCCAGGCCAGCCAAGAGATATAATATCCCCAGTGTGTGCTGGGTCTGCCCTGGGGCCTCCTCCCAGTTGGACATGGCCATAACACCTCCCCAAAGGAACCATCCAGGAGGCATCCTAGAAAGATGCCCGAACCACCACAACTGGCTTATCCTGAATATCTGAGCTCCTCACCCTCTCTCTCAGGCTGAGCCCGGCCATCCTGCGGAGGACACTAATTTCGGCCACTTGTATCCACGGTCTCATTCTTTCGGTCACTACCCAGAGCTCATGACCATAGGTGAGGATAGGAACATAGATCAACTGGTAAATCGAGAGCTTTGCCATGACAGAACGGCCAAATGGACCCCATACCCCATATTCCTGAAGCACCCACCACATATATACTGTAAAATTGTAAAGCTATATGTCACTAAAGGCGCGGTATAAGAATTGAATAGATGAGTGGGAAAAAATTAATATCTTTGTAATTACCAAGTTAAAAGTGTTACAGAACCATAAACTCTATTGTGTGAAAGTAACAGCCCGCCTACTCCATCCTTAAAAGTACACAGTAAAAATGAAATCGCTCTGGGTGGATCCTGAGGTCCTTACTGTTTATTCACAATTATTTTCCCCACCAACTCAGTACATAATTAAAGGAAGTAGAAATTATGATCACATTGCATTTTGGTCATGACAATATTATTGGTCATTCGATGTGAATAATACAAACACTTAATGATTAGTCACCTAGCCGGTAATAATTAAAATGTGAAATACAGATGGTGTGGATGTGAGCAGAAGGTCAGTGGTTCAAATCCCAGGGTTTGTATAGTGATTTCACCATTGGGCCTTTGAGCAAGGCCCTTAAAAACCCCAATTACTCCTGGAACTGTCTGCTTTCACAAAAATGTATGTCGCTTTGGATAAAAGCTTCTATTAAATAAAATCTAAAATGGCTGAAACTTGCACTAATAAAAGTGCCTCTTTCAAACAAGGAAAGTAAAAGTTGTAATTCAGTCCATATACTTTGACACTTCTTCTATATTTAGACATTCTAAGAAATATTTTAAACTTTCTAAAAACTTGTGACAAGTTGTCACCTTCCTTAAAAATGTTTTTACCTTTGAGACTTGATGAACTGGCCAAACAAGTTTCATGTGCTCAGCACTTGAATCCCCAGGAGCAAATCTGAGTGTTTACTCTTGGTGAGTTGGTTGCCAATGACATTCATACCAAGTTTCACCAGAATATTAACCTGTGAATCCAGTAGAGGAAAATCCCAGACAGAAGTCACACATATATAATCCTCTTCAAAGGAGAAAGCCGTGAAAAACTCTTCTCCATACTTGAATCGAAATGTGTATGTCACCACATACCATTGCGTTGTGTCTAATTAATGAGCAAGCAGTTTTGATGTTACCAGATATGTCAATTCTGAGAAATGAAAAATATATCAATCAAAATAGTTTTCTGCCCTTCTGTGGCCTCATTGTTATTTCTTTATTGATTAGGCTTTTCTTCAAAATAATACTATTAATAATAATATAATATTAATAATTCATGCTTTTCCACTTATCTATATAGCATGCAGTGGACATATTGGGTCATAATCATATACCCGTTTTCCTGTTTACCTGTTTTCAGTTTTCCAGCATTTTTCCTTCATAAACAATATTCTCATACAGGTGAGTCAGAGCTGATCTCTTCTATACAACTAGATGTAAGTATACCAGGTCACTCAACATATTTTATTGTAAGAAAATATTTGCTCAGTAACTGTGTGGGGTCCTTGAAATGATCTGTGTTAACAATCACAAAATTAAACAGACATTTTTTTCAAGGATCTTTGACACCGGTCTTTAATAACAAACCAGTTATGAAAACTTGCGCAAACATTCCAAGAATGGGGAAACATCGCATCGAATATTTATAGACATGCGAAGAAAAAGCCTGCCGCCAATTACTAAGCCTAAGTGTCTGAATATTTACGTGTGAACAAATAAAACTTATAATTAGAAATGTTGTTAGCATTGAGACTGATCACAATGATCAATACACTGCCTTTTCCTGTTTTAACTTAAATTAATTCAGTTCAATTCAATGTATTTTTATATAGCGTCTTTCACAACACAGTTGCTCCAAGGCAAGAAACCCGAACACGGCTGAGAGGTTCTGAGTGTACTTGCGCGTACTTCTGCGTGTCTCATCGCCATCTTGTTTCTATGCATGTTGCTAGGCGAATGACGAAACATGAAGAACGATCTGACCTTCGACCCGGAAGGAATCACGCCGGGCCATGGGAGCTTGGAAAGGGGCTGCAATTGTGTAAACAGAGAGCCACAGTGGAGACTGTGTTAACATTCATTAAACTGGCCATCGTGCCCTGTTGTTGGAGTATGAGGTTACGGGATAAACTCTACGGAAAGTGAGTTGCAAAAATGTCGATGGAGGATCCGTTTTTCGTCGTGAAGGGGTAAGGGAGGACCCATCCGTCTGCTTGTCCATTTAGCTAGCTTGCGGTTCTTGGAGCAGAAAACTTGAAGACAATGGCGTGTTGTTTTCGCTCAAGGATATGATGACACTTTTCCTCTTTAATTCACGACCTGGTCTACAACAGCCTTGGTGTCTTAGAATCGGGGTAGGGGAAAATTACACGGATTTATACATCAGCCCAGATCCATATTCTGATGTGTAGTAAGTCAGTCGCTTAAAAATTATATTAGTTTGCTGCGAAGTGTTGAAAGTTTTGTTTAATAGTTTGTTGGGGGGGTCCCTAAATAAAACGTCGCAGTCTTACGATCACCGCAACGATGGACGATACATGTCATTGATTTGGCCGGAAATTGACCAAAATTGTCATAGCGAGTAAATCCATCCATTGCAAAATATATGAAAAGAAATTCACCACAACTTCTCACTGCTGTTGATTTTATGAATTAAGTCGCTGAACATCCTCTTGTAAAGGAATGGTTGTTTTATTTTCAGTCTTTGGTCTAGACTATTTGGCCCACATCGCTGCAACTTTTATTGCCGCTACCAGAATAATTCTGCTTGGCGAGAAGACAAGTGTAAGGGAAGCATCTTGATCTTGTATGTGCCTTTTTGGTCAGGGAGGTGCAGAAGGCTGTGAATACAGCCCAAGGGCTGCACCAGCGATGGACTGAGCTATTGCAGGACCCTTCCGCTGCCACCAAGGAAGAGGTGGACTGGACCACCAATGAGCTGCGAAACAGCCTGAGGTCTATCGAGTGGGACCTAGAAGACCTGGATGAGACCATCAATATCCTGATTCTAAGGCTTCTCTAATTGATTACTGAGAGCTATTTCGTTACCTTTGTTAAACTTGGTTAACATTTAATGACACATTAGTGCATGTTTAATTTGAAATATCTCCCTTAACCTCTGTGAAAGCATTGTTGAGGCGAATCCCAGGAAGTTCAACCTGGATTCCTTGGAGCTCAGCAAACGGAAAGCCTTCATCACAAGCACCCGGCAGACAGTGAAGGTGAGTCCGCCTCACTGACATACGGAGTGAGAACTGCTTCAGGAAGTAACACTTTGAACAAATTAACTTTTACTGTATGAAGTAAACATCCCGGGATTTTTGTCAGGGTAACTGAAATGACATATTTGAATACTAATGGCAGTTGCGATAATTACATCTAATCAGTAGCTTACTGTACATGAGTAATTAATGCAGCATAAGTATGATTTATATATATATATATATATATATATATATATATATATATATATATGTGTGTGTGTGTGTGTGTTTAAGCATAATTTGGTTTTTGCCCCTCCCCCACAGGACATGAAGGACAGCATGTCTAGTCCAAGGGCCCAAGCGATGTCTGAGAAAAAGGGCAGGCAGGTCTGTTACCCTGTTTTGGTGGTCTGAAGGGGAGGGAGACAGGGGAAAGCAGACAGTTTAGTCATACAAGGGGTGTGGCATCCGTTTATTAGAAGGACAGCTGCAGAGGGGGGGGGACCTCGGCTGGGTGTATAGAAGGGAGAGAAAGGCCTGGTCATTTAAAAGCAGCGTTGGGCACCATTCTGTGGATCTGCAGTGTGAATCTCATGCAAGCAGGCGGGAGATGCTGCCAGTGAGCATTGCTGGCTGGCCGATATCACTGGGGTCAAACCATAGATGAACGTGTTCACATATTAACAAATTTCACTTTGTGGCCATATCTTTCCAAACTATATCACTGTTTTCTCTCTCTCCCCCTCTCTCTCTCCCCCTCTCTCTCTCCCCCTCTCCCTCTCCCTCTCCCTCTCTCTCTCTCTCTCTCTCTCTCTCTCTCACAGACCTTGTTCGGGGATGGCAGTTCTCAAGGGCCGCAGTGGCAGCCGGGGCCGGACAAGTACAGCCGGCTGGACCGCGAACTGCAGACCGCCAACTCGCAGTTCATTGAGGAGCAACACACGCAGCAGCAGGTGCGTCAGGACTAACCCCCCCCCACCTCCACCACGCTCCCCTACGCCCCCTCCTACTCACATAGCCTCTGAGTCATCACCACCCAAGACAGATAAGTGGTTATTTATACCTGATCATAATGTATGGATCCATGTTCTTATGGCTCAAATGGGTAGTATTATGGTGATGTCATTTAAACCTTTCTCCTTAGTATAGATTATGTTATATAATGACTCATTTTCCCCATTGAGTCACAGTTGTGAATAAGCACCAGAATGTTCTTTCCCAATGTTTATGTCTTGGCCGTTTGCTCGGTTACGTTGTCCGTATTTGGGCATGAGGATGTGCGCCTTGCCAGCCATCTTCGCGTCACCAGCCGCTCGGTGACATTTTGGTGACGTCTCCATACCAGATGATCGCCGAACAGCAGGACGAGCAGCTGGAGCTGGTGTCCGGCAGCATCGGGGTCCTGAAGAACATGTCGCAGCGGATCGGCCAGGAGCTGGACGAGCAGGCAGTGTGAGATGCCGAACTGTCAGCGCTCAACCAGCATCAGGCTGCTGAGGACACAGTTTTACCTTCCACTTAAAATACGAAACACTCCCCCTGCTGACTTGGTTGTGGTCCAGAAAGTGAAAGTGAAACTGGCTACATTTGTTGAACCATGTGACCTTTAAGGAGCAGTACTCATGACAGATGGACTTAACCTTTAGCTGTTATTTTGAGCTAAGTGGTGTATACCTTGGCTTTCTGGGTGATACGTGTGGTGTTTCACCCTCTGGGGTTTCTGTGATGTTCAGGATGCTCGATGACTTCTCCCATGAGATGGAGAACACTCAGTCACGGCTGGACAACGTCATGAAGAAGCTGGCTAAGGTTTCTCACATGACCAGTGGTGAGTCACAGTGCTGTGCTAACCTTCAGTCATAATCTTGGTTAACCAGTCTTACTTCTTCATTCTTTAATGATATTAGGAGTGTTTCCCGATCCAGTCCACGTTTGAGCTCCCTGAATCCCCAAGGACCGGATTGGGAAACTATGATAATAGTAATAAATTGCCTAATAGTTTCTTCCCTAGTAAATAAATTAAGGTACTATTACAGGTAATTTTCCTGCCCATTATAGATGTGTTTGGGGCCCTGGATTGTTGTTATGTATGAATATGGTCGGTCGGCCTCTCCCAGCTCAGGTGATTTTCTGCTGGGCATCCTGCCCCAGTGTCTGCAGGGGTCACTCTCGAGAGGAAGGATGGGCTGTTCTTTCTTAGCTTGCCACCCCCAGGAAGTTCGCTTTCGGCCCCGCACAGGAAGTGCTTGGTACAGAGACAGGAAATTCATTCGGATCTGGATATTTATTTCATTTTTTTTGTACATCCTTGTTTTATTGTTGCTGCTGTTAGCGGTGGGGGGGGGGGGATCCGGTCCACCTGCCACTCACACTGTTCCTGTCTTTGCTTCCGTTTGCAGACAGGAGGCAGTGGTGTGCTATCGGCGTTCTCCTGGCCATTCTCTTCGTGATCCTCATCCTCTTCTATGCTCTGTGACGACAAGCCCACTCCCCCCTTCCCCCCCACTGACCACGCAGCTCCCTGGCACAGTCCCAACCCTCTCCCTTCCCAGTTTGCTGTTGGGTTCACCATGACAGGACTGGGAAGAGAGATTTTTCACCTGCCTTCCAATTGGGTAGAATGGCACCTTTAGAGTCTTTCATGCGACACGGTTTCACGTTGAAAAATGCTTTTTTTTTTATAAAAAAAAAAAACACCCTAGATCTGGTTGACACCACAATCTTGCTTGTGGGACAGTCTGGCTTTGTCCCAGGGGGCTTCTGCCTACTCCCGCCCCTTGCAGTGCCACAAGGTCAAACACACCCCCCCCCCCCCACCCCTTAACCAGAAAAAGCTGAGCTGTATGTGTCTGTCAGTCTTGTGGGCCAGCAGCTATGTAACATTTCCAGGCAAGTCTCTAACATTTTCTGCAGGTGGCCCATGAAAGCCATTTAAAAAACCTTTTTGGATTCCTGTTCGTTCACAGGGTGGTTTTGTTCGGCAGTCTTACTTTTCGGTTCTGAAAATGTGTGAAATGTGTGACTCCGGGTTCGATTGGCAGAGGGGAATAGCAGCCGCCGGTGTCCAAGGAGAAGCGGCATTCTGAACCCTCACCCTGTGTGTGTGTGTGTGTGTGTGTGTGTGTGCCTGTCAGCGCTGGGATGTTTGACAGGATTAGGTCACCGTCAGTGAGCAGGTGAATCACTAACCTCACTAACACTTGACTTCTGGAGTATTTGGGCTCCAGTTACTAGAAACGCTCCAGATGCTAGAAGCAGCGTATGAAATATGCTGAGCATAAAGCTGAGAAACAGCGTTTGTTCTTCAAGAGTATTATTACTGCTTGGGCTGGTATAGGCTGCCATGGGGATTCGATGACACTGATGAGGACAGTCCACTGTGACCTTGGTGTCACGCTGACTCACCTCTGGGAATTGCTGGTCGGGACCAGCAGGAAACGTTATATCTTAATGACTGTATGGTGGTCTCAGCTGTCGCCTAACAAGCGTCCACATAGTTGCCGTGCTTATGTGGACTTTCAGACCAGGGGTCTCTCCTGTGGCTGTAGCTTGTAGTTCTGTGTTTGACTGTGTGCCCTGCAACAGACTGGCATCCCAGGCTGGATATACAAAAACACTCTGCTTTTTTTTTTTTAAATTTTTTTAGAAGAACCAGGGCTTGCAGATCAACACAGTGCTTGCGGACTTTGGGGGGGGGGGGGGTGGCGTCATGGGTGGGGTGCCTCCTGTCTCCTGCAGGGGGGGCTGCACAGGGGAGCCACACTGATCGGCCCTATCCCCAGAGCTTGCGCCACCACCAAAGTGCAGCTGGGGTGTCATCGGCGTCACGGATGTGGTCCTTGGGGATCACGGGGTAACACTGCGTAGGGGACAGAGAGCGTGTGAGTTTACGCCCTGATCTGATCTCGCTAAGGAGATGCTTTCTGATGGGTAAAATCTGCGCCACTCTCTGCTGCTTGTCCTCGACATAAAGCCACTTTAACTAAGTGTGACAGTGTGTCAGCCTGCTGATTTATTTGTTTGTGCTCTTTTTTGTTGTTTTTGGTTGATTTCTGTCTTTTTAACTTTGTAATCCGTGTTTTAAAATTGTTTGTGTTTCCAAGCTCCCCCCATGTGCCCTGTTGCTTTTCCCATTACGGAAAGAGATTATTTTTACAAGGAAATATGATGATGAAAGTTGGTGACCTTTTTGTAAATATGAGACTGATGATGGATCATGAGGCAAAATAATATTTGGACATCAGTCGTAATGTCAGAGGGCGTCATTGTCAACTCAGTTGTACACTTTTGTTGTTTGTCTAGTGTGCCGCTGACGAATGAGGACATGAGCAAACGAGCATTCCACCTGTCGTTAGGGCTCCTTTTTGTGTTTTTGTGTTTGTTTGTGTTTGTGTGTGTGTGCACGCACACAGTTCTTCCAGCCATTTGTCTCTGAAACCCTTTGACCTCTGGATGATGTGTCTAGTTGATCACAAGGTCTGACTTCTGAAAATTGTTGCAGTTGTCATCATTAAAGTGTTTTGCCCTTCTGACTTCAGTGTATTTCTTCCCATGAAGCATAATATGATGATAATATGATTTTCATAATTATTGTTATTGGCTCCGGGCCCCCTTCTAAGGAGCTGAAAGATGGATAGATGAATCATAACAAAGCAACCAATGACTGCTTAGATGCCGCCCCCCCCAGATTCCCGTCACCCATTCAGCCTAAAAGTGGAGGGTAGCTGCCTCTGGGTTATGGTCATGAAGTAGTGGGAAACGTGCACTTGCCCGCTTCATTTCGGGGGGGGGTGTCCCCCTGCCTGGGTCCCCGATGACTCTGTGGGGAAGCCCTTTCCACGGCTCATAAAGCAGATCCACCTGTCACATTTTTATTTCGGTCGTGGTTCATTGTCGACGAGATGAGTGAACCACCGGGATCCGTAAGTCTCTTCATCGCCTTCCTTTCTGGGGGCGTCATCTGCATCCCTGGGCCCGGGGTGGGGGGTCGGGCTTTAAAAGAGTCCGAGGAAGAGGCGAGTGACGGAGGTGGGGGTGGCCGTGGGTGTCTCCTTACAAAGGCCAGGGAGAGCTAATTACCGGAGGTCTGTTTGCGTCGGGGCCGGGGGCGTCTGGCTGGCAGCAGGTGCAGGCTGCAGGTCTCCGACTCGCCCCCTTTATCCACAAAGAGAAGGGGGGGTGGAAGCCAGCTGAGCACACCCCCCCCTGGGGGTAGGGGGGGAGGGCCCAGACAGCTGGTCTCATTAGCATAGCAATGCAGAGCTAGAGAGCGCAAGGTGCTTCTGTCAGGGGGGTCAGGGCCACGAGGAGCAGCCGCAGGAGGATTTACCCCCCCCCCCCCAAACCTGCGCGTGGATCCTCATAGGCAGAGACAAAGACTGGGAGGCCGTGCAGGCCCACGTTCGGGGGGGGCGCCCTGCCTGCATTCCCAAGTGCCGCTGGGCCTCGTGGGCGGATCCGCGTCACGCATAACCTGCCTACCTGCGTCACATCGCAGACCCCCATCGGCTATCTCGGCTGCAGCCCCGGCTCTCTGCATTTCCCAGTGTGCGGGGATTTTCCCCCCCTTAAGTGCCAGTTTTTCTAAAGAATTGGCTTTTCGTCGTCCCCTTCCTGGGGGGGGCACCGTGTCCACCGGCCGCACATCCACGTTTTGCGCCTACTCGGTGAGTCACGTCGGTGTAATCTATGACAGGGTGTCAGATGATGTTAAACATTCACACCCCCGCTGGCAAGAGTCAGAATGGAACATTCCGAACTTCCCAAGAAAACGAAATGATGTCACAGGATTCTGAAGAACAAAGAATTATATAGGAGTCTTATTAGGAGTGAGGTGCACATTTACACATTTTATACATCTGCCTTTTAAGGTCTGGCTGTGTGTCTGCTCACAGGGTACTGGATGGCTGGGTGCAGGTGTGGGCTGATCTCTCAACCCATATCCAGAAAGCCATGGGTTGGGGGTTGGGGCAGCATATTGATCGCCAGAACCCTCCCGCATCTCCTCTTTCGGCTGTCTGGCCACCTGAGGCCCTGAGCTCTCCACACATCTGTCACTGCTCAGCCCCCCCCCCCACCCCCTGAGCTTCCGGCCCACTGCTCTTAAAGGGATAGCGGCCCTTTTTGTCAGCCAGGGTGGGGGGGTTCCTTGAACAGACGAGGCCCAAGTTTGTTACCGCCAGGGGTGTCCGCGTCTGTTGCGTGGAGTCGTGACCCAAAAGGGCTGTTTTTTTCCCACAAAACCCCAACTGATGTCCACATGCGGGATTCTTTTTATAGGAAGCTGGCCCTCAGTATGTCTTACACACCTACAGCCACCGTCAAACATTTCAATTGTGTTGACTTTACACCCAGTGATTAAACAGCAAAAAGATATAATGTACAGTTTCATATATTCAAATCCTTTATTCACCTTGATTTGTAAACATGACAGCAGAAAGACCTAGAAGGTGTAATAATACAATTGTAGATATGAGCTCACAGGTAAGCCCTGACGTCTGGTTGGCTGTGAACTCAGAGACCCGTTATAATTAGAGAATGACTCTCTGCTTTTATATAGTGAAAAAGTTGCAGGTGATAAAATGGGAAACAGGCCGCCTCACTGGTTCAGATGTGAGACATTAATCTCACTGGGGTCCTTTTTTGGTATCAGCGCCATGTTTTGTCACCAATGGAAAGTGTTACATTGTTACATCACAGGACTAAATTAATACTGGCACACATTGCAGTGGAAATGTGCAAATGTATATTCTATGCATCCTTGGCTGAGTCATCGGGCACTGGAGACATCACAGTTTTCGCTTTTTCTTAAATCCCCTGGAAAAAAAACCCAAATGACATCATCTGATCTGAAAAAACAACATGAAATTGTTGGTCTTGGCTGAAAGTTTGTGATTTTAGTTTCTTCACTCCATTTGAGTGCACCTCGCCTCCCTGTAACAAACATTTGCTGTGGAATCACTACACAACCGTACTGTTTTTCATAACTGCTTCACCCTGTTCACCGCCATTTGGGATTCGGTCTTCATAAAGTTCACTTTTTCTGATCCCCAATAAATAAACACTCTCAGGTGGTCCTTCGCGTTGATGTTTTCTATGCATCTAGATATGGAAAAAATGAGAGCCTTCCTTAGTTTAAGTCCAGGCAATTGGGCTGGTCACCCTTCGTAACAGGATACTGGGACTCTGCAGACAGTCTTTGTGACAGATTGAAGTGAGAACTGCTGTGTGTCTCCCCTGATGTCCCCCGAATTACCTGGTAAACATTAACATAATATTTCTACCAGGGAGTTGTACGTGTTTCACAAGGCTTGTCATGTAAACATGAATGATTTGTCTTTTATTAATAAATGCCATCGCACTCCCCCTCCCTTCTGTCAAGCGTGGTTCTGCATTAGAAAACCACAAGTTAACTTTGGACATGGAAAATAAATCCGTCTAAATGCGCTGGTATCCGGAGCCTTCAGATGCGTGGGCGGGTGTTTATGGTGGGATAAATGACACTGTGATATAAATCCGCACAATTCACAGCCTCATCTGATCTGTGTTAATTCATAGGTGGCTTATCTCTGGCTTTAGAACACGTGCCAGATCGTTTCCTAATAAGCGACTGAAGTCAGAATTTTCTGCAGCTTTACCCTGTGACCTAAGAAGGAATTTCATTGTTCAGGATTCGTATTTCAGGGAACAACAGCAGGGCTGTAACTCAGAATTTATGTCTGCAGGCTTTGGGTCAAGCCAGTTCCTTAGCCACTGTGTCCCCCGCTAGCCCATTAATGTTAATCTGGTCACCCTAGTAAGAAAATGAATTTTGTGAATCTCAATAGTTTTGCCAGGATACAGCCTTGGCCCTGTGTATGCTGGTTTAGGTTTCAGGCAGCCTCATTTTATCAGTAGGTACCATTAAAAGCTACGTTCTGTGAGTAGAAGAGTTACAAGTTCAATAAGCATGAAAGTGTTCAAACTAGTATTAAACCTAGTTTTCATCATCTGATATATGACTCCAACAACTGTTATGTAATAAAGTCATTAATTAAAAACACAATTATGTTTAATAAACACTGATAATGAGGTTATGGGAAACAAAGGATTTAGAAAACTATGAATATTGAATCATAACCGGAACTTACTAAATATCCATACTGAGTCAAGCAGAAACATAAATCAGCATACTCAAGTCACATGACAGGGTCAGGAACAGAAATCAGCATACACAAGTCACTTGACTGGGCCAGGAACATAAATCAGCATACTCCAGTCACATGACCGGGCCAGGAACATAAATCTGCATCCTCCAGTCACATAACTGGGCCAGGAACATAAATCAACATCAAGGGCGGCCTGGATTGCAGAATGGCCACAAGACAGTCTTACTGTATATGTTAATCATTGAAGCAAGACTACTGTAATCCCCACAGTTTGAAGTACAGGTAAAGGTTTAAGAACGATGGGAAGAGCATTTAGGAATAACATGACAGCCCTGAAATCCCCCAGGCATCTACTGAGGAGAGGGATGTCTCGTCACCCGCATTCCCCATGACGTTCCTCTTCTGCCTGGATGCCGTCCCAGGCTTGGTTGCTCTGCAGTCAGCGCGGGGGGAAGCGGTGGTGTCGGAGCACGCGGATGGAGGCCGTGCTCTCCTGTGTCATGAGCCGCGTGACCTGGTCCAGGGTCAGCCCGGCCACCTTCTCCCTGTTCACCTCCAGGATCTCGTCTCCGATCCCCAGCAGGCCGGCATAGAGCTTCTGCGTGCTGCTGTCCCCCATCTCCTCCACGTACACACCTGCGACACGAGAGGGGGGCCATCAGCTAGTGACGCACCTCTCATGGGGGCCACCTTAATATTAACATAATCACGACAATGCAGACGCTGCACGGGGGATCCTTCCAGTACCTGAATCCTGTCGCCCTTTCCCACGAGAGATGAGGAAGCCGAAGGGGCCGTGGGAGGGTCTGCTGAGCTCCAGCAACAAAGTCCCATCAGGGAAGGCTTGGGCAACCCGGCCCACTGACCGCACCAGACTGGGGCAGCCCACGTCCTCCACGCTCAGTGCTCGCTGGAGCCCCCTGCTGGACACACGAACATACAGGGGAGGGGATCATCTGGGCACATGTTATTGCTGAAACAAACAGAAAAGCAGACGCTAAATCGCGCCACAAACTTGCTAGACGTAGGGAATGTCGATGCATTTACTGCATCTACCCAATAGCAAGACATTTGGGGGAAACATGCAATATTAAAAACGTAAAGTCCCGGATCAGAGGCTCCTACACAATGAGCGGCTGGAGGGGCGTGGCCTGAGAGGAGAGCGATGACATCTGCGTGTCGGATCTGGTATCTCCGCTGACGACGGCGTGATCCCGTGCGAGACGGGCCGAGTGCCACCCCCAGCCCGTCCCCGTCACAGCAGCTATCGGGTTCCCACCCCCCACTCCAGACTCTGCCCCCGCCCTTGCCCCCGCCCTTCCACATCCACCACCCTCCTCCTGTGTATCGTCACTTTCTTTGGCTGCATGCTTCCGCTATTTATAGCAGA
>JAODJW010000033.1:22187414-22198266 GCA_026777045.1 Hyperopisus bebe
AAGGCTCTACCTCGTCTTGTGTGAAATCTTGTGTCAGGTTTCAACTCCTGTTTGTGCTTTATAGGAATCCCAAGATTATTCTGGCGGAGAAGGCCCTCCGCTTGGCCTACCGCCAGGCACGGCAGAGTAGCACTGCCATCTTTTCTTGTTTCCTGCTGGGCGGTTTAACCGTGGATGATGGTAAGAATGAAAGGGGCATAGGGTGACCTGCTAATGACCTGTTTTTGTCTTTGCCGATTCCTTGAACACTCGTCGTTTCTGTCCGCTGTCTGGTCACACCCACCCTTTTTCCCAGATGAGGAAGGAGTCACCTTGACGCTGGACCGGTTTGACCCGGGTCGGGAGCAGCCGGGGTCGTCTGCGAAGGTGCCCACGGTCCTGTTGCCCGGTGATGTCCTCCTGCCCTTTGTGATAGGCCCACAGGGGGCGACGTCCGCGGATCTGTTGCTGCACTCGGCCGAGGACCTTAATGTCACCTTTAAGGTAAAGGAACAACCCTTTGGTTGGGGGGAGTGGCACGTTGGGGTCATCCAGGATGCATAGAGCTGTTCCTTAACTGATTGAGTGATTAAATACGTTCATTGTAGGAATTGGGATGATTTGGCCAGAAATGAATTTAGGTGGGACCATCAGGACAATGGTGTTAATGCATCTGTACATCTGCAAGACCCCAGCATCTACTCGTCCATCCATCCATCCATCTCCCAGGGTCATGGGGCATTTTCATTTATTTGTTTGTTTGTTAGGTTTCTATAGTTCTATGTCTCTCCTAGCTGGCTGCTTGTCTGTAATATCCCCATCTCGCATCAAGCCTCCAAAAACTGTTTCTCATTCAATTACCGAACGAGGATAATTAGGGGGCATTTATTTTTTGGCCAGGTGGTCTTGAGTGCCCCCCCCCCCCCAGTTACTGCAGCCTGTAACTGACAGGTGGCCCCATCTAACAGCATCCTCAAAAGTTCAGTACCTGACAGAAAAGGACCAATGGGTCAGTCGCTGCAGAAGAACCCTGCAGATGTCAGATATCCTTGTGAGTTGTGGCGTTTCTCCAGTGCCGCCTCCTCCTCTCCTCCCCAGGCTCTGCGGCACAGCTGCTGTAGCAGGGACGGCGTGGAGCTCTCTGACCTCCTGGTACCGCGGGCCCGTCTGGGCTGCTCCGAGCAGCTGGACAGGATGAGCTTCAGTCTCCGCTGGGGCGCCGTCACGGTCGCTGACACTCTGGATGCCGTCCCCGTGCGGCCGGTGCCCGTCATCCCGACCGCGCTGGCCAGGAACCTCAGCGGCGTGACGCAGCCCCTGCAGGCCGTCTGTCGGAAGCGGGGGTGAGAGCACCTGTCCTGATTCAGGGGGAATAAAAGCTTTTTTAACATCACTTGCTTATTTTTAAGCTGCTATTTTTGTCTTGTAGGTTCCTTACCATGGATCAAACTCGTAAACTCCTCCTCGTACTTGAATCTGACCCAAAGGCGTACTCACTGCCTCTTGTGGGAGTGTGAGTTAATCATTTTTTCTGTCTCTTGGTTTATTTTTATATGTGGATCACTTGTAAAACTCTTAAATATGTTCTTTGCAATATTTTTTGGGTGGTGGTCTGTCGTCTCAGTGGGTAGGTGTGTAGTTCTGTTGTTTTCATCACCTAATCCAGTGATTCTGAACCCGGTCCTTGGGGACCCCCAGACGGTCCATGTTTTTGCTCCCTACCAGACAGTCCAATCTATTCCCTGTGGCTACATGCTTAATTAAGGTGCTTGGTTTCAATCTGAGGGGAATATGTCCATGTGTATTGGCCTAGGATAGGCTAGCTGATGGCACTTTGGCTCCGCCCACTTGCCACTGGCAGCCGCTCCGACATCTGCTGTTAAACTGTCGCTTGGCGTACCCTGTGCTGCCGGCTGAGCTAACTGGTAATTTTGCCCCCCCCCGGGTGCAGATGGCTGAGTGGGGTCACACACATCCACAGTCCCCAGGTGTGGGTCTGGGCTCTGAGGTACCTGCATGGCGCTGCTCCCCTGGACAGGTGCGTCAGTATCCATGAGTTCATTTCAGCCTCAGTACATGTGATTTTCTGTGCCGTGTTCCTACTGTGACTAGAAATGTATATTTGAAGACATATTTTTAAAACTTGCTCATTTTGTGCAACACATAGCGTATATATGAGCGGTGTTCTTTGGGTGGATCTATTTAGGTTTTGTGATACTCCCTCAAACTTTAGCAAATCATACAGATATAATAGGAATGAATTATGATTATGAAATGCGTTGTAAATAACATACAGGTATATACAAGGTATAGCTTTTCCGAATTTTGCTTCAGTTACCAGTTATTTGTTTGGCAGATTAAAATTCAATGGCTGTTGTGTATTTGTGGATCTCTAAGACCATTAGACTGTACAGTCTGTTTGTGGTCACCGGCAGTCCCTCTGACCCTGTGTACGTGTGTGCATGCTTGTGTGTGCACCCGATGTCCCGTTTCAGGGTGATGTCCGAGGGCGGAGCCTTCCTGGTGGTGCTGTATTCTCTCACCCATCAGAATCCTGAGTTCTACCAGTGCCAACCGTGTGGCGGACAGCAGGAGATGACCTTCCAGATGCTCACGTGTACGGAGTCCGTCACCCTTTACAAGGTTGGTGGCTCTCTCAGTTTGGGGTTTTTCCATGGCAACCCAAGTCTGACTGTATTACCATAGTGTACATGCATGCCTGGAAGCTGCATTGAATATTTAAATCTAGTGATTGGTATTTGATCTAAATTAAGTAAGGTCTGTTAGCCTGTTTGCAGTTTTTGCACGAAGCTACCGTTCAGCAGGGGATTCCGGAAGCCTCCTTGAAGATGACCCTTTTGTCTTGTTCTTTCTGGAAGCATGTTGAGGTAACAGGACGACCTCTGCAGTTCGAGCTGAGTCCTGAAAACGTAAACCAGGAAACTGAATTCTTCAAGAGGGTGGCATCCAGTGTGTCCTTCAGCAGGTACGAAAGGCACCTGGTTACCTGATATATATTTCGGATGTGAATTCAGTCCAGAGAGATGAGATGTTCCATGTGCCTACCCAGGTCTTTAGAGTCCTGGTGCTCCCTGTTTTGCCGTATGGCTGTGAGACATGGACACGATCCAGTGACCTGAGACTGGACTCCTTTGGGACTGTGTGTTTTCGGAGAATTCTTGGGTACCGCTGGTTTGACTTTGCGTCGAGCAAGCGCTGGCTAGGGGAGTCCTGAATGAGGCACGTCCCCTGCATTGTGATGGAGAGTCAGTTACTGGACTACAGCCACGTGGCACGATTCCCGGAAGGTGATCCGGCTCGCAGGATCCTCATTGCTGAGGACCAAAATGGCTGGACCAGGCCGAGTAGATACACACACGTAACACCTGGCATATAAGACCGGAGGGTGGAACTGGACCGTGTGGTGGCCTGGGGGGTTGCCAACCGGGATCCGGAGGTGTTTGGTCATGTTGTGGGTGTGGCAACACGCTGTACCAGTGCATGCTCCCGGACCTGTGACCCGACCTTTTTATTTTTATCACTTCAGGAGCTCCGGTGGTGCATCTTCAGCCTCCCCACGAAATAAGCTCTCCATCAGTGACCAGGATTCGGGGGTGGAGGACGAGGACCTCTCTCCCAGGCCATCTCCCAACCCTCACCCACTGAGCCAGCAGGTAAGGTGTCCATCTCAAGGTGGCTGCCCCAGATCTCCTCATAGAGTCAGTGTAGAGAGATAACGGACTTGTGCCCTTCTGGAATATCAACACACAGAAATTGGTGCTGTTCTCTACAGCCCCCTGTCAAGGCAACTAGAAATTTCCAGTGGCTCAGCCTCCAGCTGAGGGCTGAGGTGAGGGGTCCTGGGTTATCTCTGATCTTTAAGGTGAAGAACTCTTGTACCAGAAGATCTGTTTAGAGTGTGGGTCAGATTCTGTGAGTTTGAATCAGGTCCATCCTGTACATGTGCTTAAGCTCTTGGTACAATGTCTTACAAAATTTGATACAATAAGTACAGTTAGATCTGTTCGCTTTTTTCCCAGGTTAAGCAACATACTTGTTTGGCTTAAAAGGATTCTGCGTTCTGCGAGGCAGTCATTATGCCACTGTGAGCTCATGGCTTTTCTCCCTGAATGCTGGTTTAACCTTAACTTCTCGCTATTGGGTGTCGGGGTGCCGCGTCTCCATGGATGTTCCTTCTCTTCTTATTGGACAGTGGAATAAACTGGCAGCCACTTGTGCCAATAGTATACTGAGTAAGAGTTGCCAGGTCTGTAAATGTTGCGGGGCAACCAATGGCTATTGTTTTATTTTTTCTGGCTGAGCATTTAAATGATCAGTTGGTTAGTTACTAAGTATTCTTGCTGGTCAAGATTTCTGCAACAGAAGCAGATTAGTCTGTGTTTTGGGTTCCCTAGCAACCACCTCTGGTAACCAGTGTGTTCATTGTTATGGAGTCTTACTGACTGGGAGGGTTTTGGTATGTAGGGTCTTGGATCACATTCAGACTTAACACATATTTCAATGAACCTATTTCATTTGAATGTTGTTTTCTCATAGACGAGGAGTATCCACCCCTCGGTCCCTGAGCTTTCCCTGGTCATGGAAGGGAGTTTTCTGGATGGTAGGAAGCTCTCATGCCGTGAAGCTCCCCTCGCTTTGGGTCCCACGCCGTCGCCGGCTCTGCAGCAGCGAGGAGGTGCTGCCATCCACGGCTCCCGCTTGGCTTCTCAGCCGCCCAGCCGGGCCACCATACCCGCCGGCCCGGCCCGGCTCAGAAGGCCACCTGCTCCGGGGACTCTGCCTGCCAAGGTCACCAGAGATCGCCCCGGCCCTGGCCAGCAGAGGTTACGAGCGGACGCGGGCAGAAAATCTGCCTCCCCTTCTGGAAGGTCATCTTCGGGGGGCTGTCCACCATCCCCAGCAAACTCCGCCTCTTCGTCCTCCACACCGTCCACGCCGATGACCAGCGGTCCCCCCGACCCATCTGCAAGCCAACCGCAGCCATTGGCGGCTCCCCCCAAAGGCCTGTCTCCCTTTACTCCTCATCCGCCACTGTCATCCCCCGCCCTCCCCCCCGCGTTGGGGTACCACAGCCTCAGGTGCAGCACTGCCTCTCTGAGTCAAGTCCCCCTGTACCCCCATCCATCCAGCAACATGCATAGTACCCCGTCCTCAAAGCCCAGCTCTGAGTGTGCGGGGCTGCCCTGTGACTGCTGTGTCCGGCAGCATGGCCACATCTCCCAGAACACTCCCCACTCCTGGCAAACGGTGCCCCCCAGCCCTGCAGTACCCCGCCTGTCCTCTGGGGGTGCTGGCGTGGTCTGCTGCCCCACACCGGACAGCGCCCCACGTCATGAGTGCTGCGGTTCCTCTCCTCGTCGCCCCTGCTGCCAGTCATCTCCACACCACAGTCCCGCTTACATCACCAGCAGCCCCGTCCACCACTCTTCCCCCCATGAAGCCTGCTCCCCTGCCAGGGAGCAAAGCGCCCCCACCAGGTGGCTCGTGGAACAGCCGGCCCCTGCCTGCCAGGCCCCCTGTTGCCAAGCAGCGTACCCTGCCTTGCCACCTGGACCTCCAGCTGATGGAGCGACTGGCATCTTGTCTGCTGACGCCTACAGGATCCTCGTGGATCAAGACCGTCAGCTGAAGTTACTGCACGCTCAGGTTTGGTCCTAAATTTATCATTCTGAGGCACTTTATTGGGGTTCAGAGAGTGCAGTTTTGCTGGCTGGACATTAAGTAGCCTCATCTGTCTGTGAAAGATGCTGCTGTTCCGAAAGAAGGTCTAATTTAGTCCCGGGAGGCTGAAGGGGAGGATTCCGATACGTCATTCTGTTCTAATCCTGCCTGCCGTTCTCTAATACATTGTAATGTTACTTTTAACTAAATGCAACCACCCCTTAGATAAAGAAGCTCCTTGAAGCTCAGGGCAAAGAATCGAGTCCCGCAGCCCCCCTGTCCTCCACGGAGAGGCGGCAGGAGGAGGTGAAGGAGCAAGTCAGCATCGCTGTGAGCACAGGTACTGCATTCTGGATCGCACGTTTATGCCACACTATTGCCCTTGGCCCTTAACTGCCTTTGTGCTTAAAGCTGGGGTGAAGCTGGGAGTATAATGCTTATTTGGGGGGTGCCGTGGGGGAGGGAAGCGGTTAGGTTTAGGGTCTTGTGTAAAATCACCAAAAGGCAGTAACTGTACTGGGGTCTGCGTGTGTGGGGGGTTTCTGCCTGTTGCAGGAGCCAGCTTGTTCTGGAGTCCCCCGCAAGGAGAGCCTGAGTCAGAGCTTGAGGCACAGGGTGAGATTGAGGCCGGCTCCGCCTTCACTGCCCCCACCCCAGAGGAACACGCCTCTCCCTCCATGCTCAGCGACGGCCCGGACAGGGTGGACGAGCGGCGGCAGGCGTTGCCCGTGGCTTCACCCAAGTACGGCTTCTCACGGTGCCCTCATCGCGGGGGCGGGGCTTTGTCTGTGAAGGTGACGGGGAGCAGAAGAAACTGCCAGTGCTGCAGTGAATGAGGATTATCTGCCTCTGTCTGACACTTGAAGCATCCAGACAAGCAGAGTGGTTTGAATGTCCATGAGCTATTTGTAATGTTTTTATATATAAAACATCAGTCTGGAGCAGCTACCCTCATAGGGGTGAGTCGATGGTGTACGATGGCAGAGGAGACCTTTGCAGTGTTCAAGAGTCCATTCCTCACGTGTTCCTCGCAGATCTCTGCCTGGCGATGGACTGCACGTCTTCCGGAGCCCAGTGCCGGGAGAGTCTGCCATGATGAGTGACCAGGCCCGGTCTCCAGACAAGCTGGGCTCCCCCCCTCAGGAAGCCAACATCTCAGAGGATGAGCAGCAGAGATTTTACAAAGTCTTGCTGGTCAGTTTGTCATTTGTGGCATGAATTTTGATATGATGTCATGCAGTGGGTATGGTTTGTCCTATGGAGTGAACGTGAGGAGGCTAGGGGTGGGGGCATTCATGAGGTGCCCTGACGTACAAACCCTTATTAAAGGGTTTCAGATGAAGATCAGAAGCCAGCCCACATGGCCTTTGGAGGCCTTCAGACTGGCCTGTTTCAGCAGATCCACTTGTGGTCTGGTTCTCAGCTAGTCTGGCCTCAGGACCATCATTACCATTTGTTCAGGAAAGCACGACCCAAATTTGGCCAGTGGTGGGGCTAGATAGCCCATCTTCTGCTGTAAACTCTTTAAGGTTGCAGATCCCATAGCCCTGTCTGTTTGTAGGGCCAGGTGAACAATTGCCTTCAAGCCTCCTTGGGAAAGGAAGAGGCCGAGCGGCAAGAACACGCTGTATGGACCGGACCCCCCACGGAGAGGCGTAGCCTGTCCCCTAAGGAGGCTCCGCCCCCCAGGTCTGCCCAGCTCAAGGGACGGAAGAAGACCTCGGAGCCGAACAAGCCGGAGCAAGACCAGGTGCTGCAAGCCACACTCAGGCAGCTGCAGAAGCTGGGGGTGACCTTGGAGCTGGACCCTGGCCGACAGGGCAAGGCCACACGCAGCACCCTCGAGAGCACCAGGTACGCCCCATGCCTTTGTCTCCGTCACCTCCTTCGACATTCCACATGCTCAGGCTTATCAGAATTCCATCTGTCCCCTTACAGCACGCTGGCCTCCATCAGTCCCGAGGCAGTGGTCCCTAGACTGACCCTCTCAGAATCTGTTGGGACAAGCATGTGGGCCCCCAATGTGGGGGGCAGCGTGGACCTGAGCCTGGAGGCCAACGCCATTGCCCTGAAATACCTCAGCGACTCTCATCTCTCGCGGTTCTCCTTGGGGATGAGGCCTTCAGTACCTCTGCAGAGCCCTGGTGCAGTGCATTCTGGGAATGCTTCCACAGAATGTGCCACGACGGGGCTGAGCGTGCTGTCCTCTAGCAACATGTCCTTTGCCACCAGGAAGTACATGAAGAAGTATGGGCTGATAGAGGAAGACAGCAGCGAGGAGGAGGTGGAAATGGAGGAAGAGGCAGAGAGCACGGATCTGCGGAGGGACTCGGCCCTGGGGCACTCCGCCCGGACAGACCTTTCTGAGAATTTCAGTCCTGAGCGAGGCGGGATCCTGAAGAACATTGGGAACAACCATTCAGGCTCCCAGAGCCAGCTTCTCCGAGACCTACGACCAAAGATGCAGCTTCTCTCTAGTGGTGCCAAAAAGAAATCCCAAAAGGAGAACGACCCCCGGGGGCTAGAGAGAGGCCCGCAGCCCGTGTGGGGGGAAGCCCAGGCACCTCGGGATCCTTCAGCGGCAGAGCGCTCTGTGGGCAACTTCTTGGACCTTAGCCGTCTCCGGCAGCTCCCCAAGCTCTTCTGACAAACACACAACCGCTGACTGGCTCAAGCGGTAACTATTCAAACAAATGTACTGTACATGTCACAACTTCTGAAAATGTTTGTTTATAGATTACAGTAGATGTCATTGCAATTGTCCGCATTGCCCTCCTGGTTTGTTATCACCAGTCCATGCTATTCCCTCATTAGATACAGTGTAGTCAATACTGTCAACCCTGTTTGTTGCACCAACCTGAAGTCACTTGTTTTGGGATATGGCTGCATTGCAGGAATGGGAGGGAGGTGTGATGTCAGCGCCAGCATTTCAGAACTAGCTTTTTTTCCTTTTAAGATGTGCGTGTCTCTCTGTGGAGAGCTGCGAGAAGTAAATATCATTGCTAATTGAATTGATTTCAGTTACTTAAACCTGGGTATGTTTACATTTTAAGTTTATTTTACCCTTTTAAATGTTATGTTTGTCAGGAAACTGTTTTTATATGTGGTTTACTCTGCCTGTAATGAAATTTTATTTTTGGCTGATTGTAGGTCAGTCTATGTTCCATATTTGTTTTCCAAATCAGGTGGTTGTGAACAAAGTCAGTGTTATATTTTATTTGCTTTTATTTTATTGGAAAACTTGCATCAATTACCTCCTTTTTTGACACCACTATGCTAACACTATTCTGATTTTTTTTTTTAATTAAATAAAGGTCTACTTGATTTTTTTTAATGTTTGCTAAATGGTTATTCCACAAGTAGTGCACATTTTAATGATTGTTAGTAGTGGTTCTGTTTATCTGAAAACTTCAGACCAGATCACATTGCATTCTTTTGAACGTTTCAAAAGGTATCTTCTGTTTTGTGAATTCCAGTTTCAGAATCACAGTGAGATCATGTATCCGTTACTCATGCTGCACCATAGGAAGCTCTTCATAATGCTCTCATAATAAATTATAGGAGTATTTTGTTTAACTGCTTTTGGGAAGCAAGCTGTTCAAGAGAACCACCTAATGACGAATAGTCTGGTGTAACAGAGCAAGATTTCCAGGAAGCACAAAATCCATAATACAATACAGAGCGTAAACAGACTGGTGGCATGTTGTCCTGCCAGGCTGACATTTCGAGGGGAATCTTTGAGGCTGAGTACAGTCACTGCAGTCAGTCACTTTTACAGACTATGGGGGTTTTTGATAAAGTTTTCTGCACTGACAGTGCTTAGATATTTCAACATGATCGACAGCGGCGGCACGCCGGTTTCTGTCTACCGTTCCTCCTGACTGCTTCCTAAGCTCACGGCTGCCTTTGACAACTCCCTGCTCGCCAGTCTTGCGTAACGTGTTAATGAACATCCCCACACTTGCGTCCTTAAAAGGAGAAAGGGACAAGGACAGCCTAGCTACCTAGAGCAGTCGCGGATGTTTTAAACAGATTTCACCGGAGTTTTCACAGACCCTACACGATTAACCCATCAATATGGGGCATCCATAATTGTTTTGTTTGAACATTAAAAAGATCTCATTTGGGCTCATTTTTTGATTGTCACCTCCCTGAGTTTGCCTTTTCAAAATGCAAACTACCTTGTTCAAGAACAGAAGGTAACGAGCTGCACGCCCCCATGAACATCGAAGATCCTAGTTCCCGAGACACACTGAAAGTGACAGCAGTAACAATGACTCATGGGCAGTTGTGGAAGCTACAAAGATATCCAGCGCTGAGCCAATAAAAAACACTGCAGATCCACCTCCCTTCAGCCATCTGTGCACTAGACAGATCCACCACCAAACATGCATATCCCTCCTTGCATGGCTTTCTTCATTATTGTCAGACATTCATCAGCACATCTACTGATAGGAGTTTGCGATAATTTAAAACCCATGTCAGGTGACTCACTGTTTTACTGACCTCATTGTCCCAGGTGTGTGTCATTCGACTGCCAAAATCGGGCACATTTAACAGAACATCTTTTATGTAACTTCTGAACATGTCAGGTGAGCAGAAGAATCCATGTTGCATCACACTGGGAGATCGTAGTACAAGGTGTATGGCCACAGCAGCTAAGGGTCTCCTTCCTCAAATTAATATCACACCTTTCATGGCAAGAGCCAGCAATTGCAGGAGATGGTTTAAAGGAGAGTAACTACAGTAATGAATGGAGAGTGGCAGTCTCTGAAAGCATGATTTGCCCCTGCATAATACATTAAGATTTACTCCATAAGGTGTCTGGGTCTCACCTATTTCCTGATCTATGTAAATCTGTGTGGGGTGGCATAGTGGTTAGCAATGCTACCTCACTTCTGGGACCTGGGTTCAAGTTTCCACCATAGCTCCATGGGTGTAGAGTTTACATGCTCTCCCAGTGCCATCAAGGGATTTTCTCCAGGTCCTGTTTGTCCCCCACAGTCCAAAAATATTCTTAGGTAAACTGGAGCTACCAAACTGCCTGTGTTAGTGTCCCCTAAGATGGGTTGGAACCCCATCCTGGATCATTCCCTGCCTTGTGCCTGTAGCCTCTGGGATAGGCTCTAGACCTCCTGTGACCCTGAACAGAACAAGCGGTTACAGAAAATGGATGGATATAAAATTTGAC
>JAODJW010000033.1:22199399-22211082 GCA_026777045.1 Hyperopisus bebe
ACGCGTTTACGGGGTTTACACTATACGAATCATTTAATTCCTAGAAGAGACAAACAACTAAAGATGTCGGAAGGAAACGGCATATCCCCGTGGCAAAAAAAACCTGATTTCGTCGCACAGCAGACCAAGTAAAACTGGCACGACTGGCGTTCGCCACGTCAAGCACCACAGGTTCGATTATAACTGCAGTTGATGGGGATTGCCAAACTTTTTTTTTTTCTTCTTTCAAAATCTTGTACCGTGACACCCACATAAAAACATAATAGCTTGAAATTCTGAGTCATTACACATGTATGAGAGGACATGTTATGTCAATTTAATAACACTTATGTGCGTATATTATCATACTAAAACCATACGCAATGGAAGCATAATAAATTAATATGCACGTACAAATCACTGTACAGCGATTTGAGTTTCGTCTATTTCTACTGATCCATTCCCAGGGCTGCCAACTCTGGTGAGCTGGAGAGAGTGTTTCAATTCCAGACAAGGACGCGTTTACATGTACGTAACAGTTTTATTACCTTGTAAATAGTCTGTAGGGTTTGCAAATTACCCCCAACGCTTTTGGGATAGCTAATTTTGGGTTTATAATGGAATTATACAGATTTCTATCGTCAGTGTCACGTCAAATACGTGAGAGCTGGCAACCCTGCATTTCTCTGTAACCGGTGAAGGCAACCACCCCTCCGTCCAGGTACATACAGTAGCGACGTCTGTCCACTAGGGGCATCCATCGGCCGTTTCTTAGACGCTCCGCCCACAGCCTCTCCCGCGGGCGGCTGCGCTTAGTGTCCGCTCTAGATCCCTGGCGGCCGCTGCACGGACGAGATGGCGACCGAGAAGCGACTCCGCCGCTTCTCCGCCGACGGCTGAGGATTGACACTGTTCAATCGCAAACCGTAAGTAGCCGTGGACCGGAACACCGCGAGCCCATCGGGGAGGATATAACCAGTCCGACTTTCGCTTTGTCTAGCTGGGCTATGAGCTATGACGCTGCCGCGGGTGTCTTCCTGGTACCGCGGTCCAGTTTCGGCGAGGAATCTCGGGAGCCGCTAAAAACGGCCGGGCGCTGTTTATGGTCGACTGGGGTGTTGTCGGACTCGCCGGTTACTCAGCGTCCTTTGAGCTCATACTGACCAGTTAATGAACTTGAGCCCCTTGGACTGGTTAAGCGATTTCTGCTTTCGGAAAAGTGGTTTCCACAGTTGAAGCAGCTGTCGATACTAAGCCGAACCCAGCGGCCTTTGCGCTCCAGGCCCTTGTGAGCTGAAGACACGGAATTATCATTGTCCGGATGGATGCTTCCTGGCTCCACGCTTTGAGGAATATGCGTAATATTTATGGACGATAGTTTGATGTTATTTGGATGTTACTTAAAGGTTTTGAGCGCCCGCTCTTCTGTTTCCCGGTGGGTAACGCACGGCTGGCTGTACTCCGGGGTCGGGTGAGGGTATCACCACCGCCGCCCGCCCCGTACTTCGCTCCTTTCGCGTTTGCATATATCTTTCTTTAAATCGGGCTTCAGTATCGACGGCCTGATAATCGACCATCAGCCGCGGAAACCAAACCAACCGTTAGCCGAAGCGGCTGCGGCACTCGCCTCCGGTGAAACCTTCGGAAGAAACGGAGAAACGTCGTAGACCTGTTATCGGGGACGGTTCTGCACGACCCATACGCCGCGCCGGTACTTTGGTGCCGCACGACTGCATCCTCTTGGCCGCAAGCCGACCAGGCCGCAGCCTCCCAGCTCGCTTTGTTACCCCGGCCGCGCCTCGCCCGCCGAGCCCCGCGACGTGGGGGGCGCTCGGCGTTTAGTGGTCTGCGCTTGTTTGGTTTACTGTTTAATGTGTTTGTGAGTTAAATGTTTAATTGTGGGTAGTTTTGTAATAATTTGAGGCAGCTTGGAGCTCACGGCGACATGAAAGTTGAATCGGCCGTGTGCTGTTTACCAGGACCGAAAGCGGGGTGTCAAGGAGGTAGGGTTCCCCATTGTCCCGTGCGGAGACAGCTTAGCTCGCTAGGGCCTTTCCTGGTTCCCTCCACCCCCATCAGCTTAGTGGAAAGGGTGTCTCCCGGGAGAAGCGGCCCAGCCCCCCGCCCCGATCTGACGGAGCTGCTGCGCCGTTTGTGTTTCTTCCGGGTAGCTCGCGATCAGCTGGTCGAGTATTAAACACATTTCTTTGTTGGCAATATATTCTATCTTCACGATGTAATGGAAAATGATCCGTGCACCTTTTATATTATTGCTTTTTATGTTCTGCTTTCATATCTCGGCTTGACATATTTACTGTTAATGGTTTTTTTTAACCAAAGCGGTGTTTTCTTTACAGTCTAATTTCTGTTAGATCCAGTTATTTTATAACCTGATGATAAATTTACCATTGCGTCTTCTTGACCGTTTAACTGAGTGTATTGTTACTGTAAATGACACATTTTGAAGTACAACTTTCCAATACACGTTTTTCCCCCTTTATAAAACATACACCTAATTTGCCAATACATGCACCACAGAGTTGGACAACTGTCACCCCGAGGTTTATTGTATATTTCAATTTGAATTTATTACTACGTTGTGTATAACAGTTGTGTATTATCAGCGTGAGCCGGTTTAAGGTTCCTTCAAAGCACAGGCATAACTAGGTATGGAAGTGGTTAGGGTGAACTGTGGAAAGGCCCTAGATCTTTATGATAGCAGATACTCTTGAAGTGGATTAAGTGTCCTTTGTCAAGAAAATGCAAGATGAGTCAGCCCTGAAAACATTGAAAATGAAAACATTTCCATTTGATTTGCTCTTGAATGGTTAAGTCTTAATTTATTAGTCACTAGTTTTGTAACACATCGGTCTTATACTCCTAAAGCAGTGTGGGTCGTTATGCTTTAAATGTTTTAATGAAGTGTGTGTGTGTGTGTGTGTGTGTGTGTGTGTGTGCGTGCACACGCAAACAGTGGTGGGAGGGGGTGTTTTACGTGTATTGTGGGCTCTGGATCAGAGACCCTAATTTGGTAGTTTATTCATGTGAGTGGGTGGATAAAGCAGCTTTTGATTTAGACAGGATGGCAAGTCAGTTCAAACTAGATCTTGAAAAAATGTATAATGTTGAATTCATTAAAAAAGGCAAGTTGAGTTTTCTTAAATAGGAGTTGAGCAGAATTACTTATTTTTTCCCTACATGTGCTCAGGTATAGCTCTTGCTTTTTGGTCTCTGATTGTATTATTACCCATTTTAAAACAGTTTTATAACACACATTGCATCTTTAAGTTCCTTGGAGAACATATCTTGGTACGGTAATTCAGCATTCAGGTATAACTTCCTTAACAGAAGTCAGTATGTGCCTGTTTTGCCTGCACGTCAGATTCTTTGTCATTTTACTTAATGTCATTGTTAGCATTAGGATGTTTTGTATTGTTGTAAATTTAACTGTGTGTATGACAAAGTTTTTATATGATGTTCACATCTCCTAATTACACATGTAAGAAATTCATGAGAAATATTGTTTCCCAAATGGCAAACTCTGCTTAAAGACTTCTCTGCCGTCGTTGCTTGTTGTGCTGTTTGAGCATGGGGTCATGTATGTGGCCAGCAGATGCTGGTGAATGAAAGCCGAAAGACTGATGGATAGATGACCGAAACCTTGGAAATTTCAGAGACTGAAGGTTGTGGGGTTTGTGGTATTCATCTGTGGGGGAAATATGCAGCATATTATATTCATAGTAAAATGCTTCCTTATAGGCACATTACTGTTTTCGACATGCAACTGTTAAGTAGATAGCAAGCTTTTTTTTTTTTAAGTACTAAGTTAAGGAAAATATTTAGCTTGAATTACATCAAAGGTTGTTGTCATACTTACTTTATGAGTCTCGGGGTGGTGGGTGTTGCAGAGAATATTAACCGGCTTTGCAAGTCCGAAATAAATTGTTTGTAAAGTGTCTTAGAGGTGAAGCAGGTTGTTGTCTTACTTTGGGTTTCCCTGCATGCTTTGGGAACTTCCCAGTTAAGATGTTGTTTTTTTTTTGCTAATCTTTGTGGGCTGTACCTTGTTAACTTCTTTCTTAATTAGTTTTGTTTGGCTCCACATCTGTGTTTTTACAAATGATTTTGAATGATTGTTTACAAATCAGCTGTAGCTTTCCTGTCCTTTCCAATGCCATTGCAATACTTTTAATAAGACCATTTAATTGACAGGGGATATTATGGAATAAACGGTTCAAAGGGATGGGTCCTGGATTCTAGTGAATAATGAAACTTTAAATATACCTGAGAATGTAGATGGTGTCTTCAGTCCCTTGTTATGTAATGTTCACTCTCTGGGAGCTGCAGTCAGTTTCAGAGTCCCGTTTGACTGTAGTTGTTTTCGGGTGAGAAGCCCACCTACGCATTTAGAACATCAGCTCTAAGCAGCATGTCTGAAAACTTCAGATGGCTGTATCTGCCTATAATGCCCTGCCCTCGACTACCTTAGTGGTGAATCAGCATCAATAGTATGAGTATGGAAAGTTTCGCTCTTTACACATGCACTGAAATTAGAATTTTTCTTTTTGTTGAATTGGTCTCGCTTTCAAATGAGCTGGATAGGATTGTCTACCTGGTACCTATTATATTTTTTTCCAAAAGCCTTCTGCTTAATTATAAGTGGGTGAATGTGGGAGGCTGACATGAACTGGCAGATGAGTGGGGCTGAATACTGAAAGTTGGTCGTTCTAAGGAAGTAACTCAGTCTTATTACTGTCGAAGGCTGACAAATATTTGGGGCTAGATTGCAGCACTTTTAACAGTATCTGGCATGTGGTTGTGGCCACCTTTTCTTGGATGAATTTGCAGTGATTTGCTCATACTTTTTCTGGTGGATTTTGTTTTTTTTTTTTTTTTTTTGGTACGTGACATGACCGGCATTTGGCCTCTCACTGCCACGTAAGCTGACGTAAGAGAGGAACATGGTTTGGGTTTTCCAAAAATAGCAGCTAGGCCCAGATCTGGCGATACACCAAACCTAATGAAACATGATCGTATACAGCATTAAACTACTAAAATTTTTTGACTGCACAAGAAATCTTGCAGCTTCACGCCCACCCTTAACACGAATGAGGTTCCTTCTTCCTGTCCCCAGCCCGAGTTGACAAGCAGGGTACCCAGTGTTTTTGACAAAGCCGCGTAGCCGGGCAGTCAGCTGGGAAATTAGCTGTCGAATAAACAGAAAATGCATCTACAGATTCACCGCTGGCAATTTTAAAAAGGCATGCGTGTCTAAGTAGCATTTACCTCCTGAGTATCTTGAGACATGCATTCTATTAAAGGTTTTTTAAAATCATGTAGCGCTCACAGTGTTCTGATGCAGTGTTTTGTGAATAACATTTGCGTGGGGGTGTATTGTATTGGTTCCAAAATTATAAGCGATACCCTGCCCTGGTGTTAATGTAAATGGGCAATGGGTATTTGATATGATTTGGCATTTGATTCATAAGCTCTGTTTGAGTATAAAGTTTTCCTGTACAATTATAAATGCATTGGTGTGTGGTTTCTTTTGCTGTTTTGAGTCTAGACATTATTTATCTGTCCTTGATGAAAAGTAACCAGACAGGGTTTTCAAAAGATGGACAGAAGGCCAGGCAGGCAAGTGCTCTGTTTGGGATTCCACCTGGGTATTTATAGTAATGTAACCCTAACTCTGTTGGCGGGGCCCATTCAGGGCGAAGCAGCAAATTATTGAGGGAAGTGGGGGCTTGTGCTCTACTTGCATCACTGCTTGGATGGTAGCTTGAGAAGAACAGGATTGCAGGTCTGCAGCTATGAGGTGCCAGAGATCCAGAGAATCTCCGATCACAAGATCGCCCGCCATGGTGCCTCATGTAGACACTGATAAAATGGGCTGTGTGTTTTTGTAAAGCTTGCTATATCTGCAAGTCTTAATTTAAAGATCAAAACAATCCATGGACTTTTCATTTGTGTCATGTTGTTACAAAGGTCATCCCGTAATCGTTACTTGTTGATTTTAAGGTTTACTGTATTTATAATGGAATGTGTTGTGGTTTGCTTTTTGGCTAGACATTTTCAGTCAAATATTGCTCTGTTTTGTAAGTGATTGGGTAGAACCTTGCCCTTTGTTTGTCAGGGTTCTCACCTTGAGTCATATCGCCATCAACAACTTCCTGTAGTTCATCTATCGGAAATCTGCCGCTTACCTCTGCTCCAATCATCCTTTGTTCCGTTGGGTGCCGGCAAGAAAACAAAACATACTCACTCATATGGCTGACTACTTTGAATGGTTAGAGGACGACTGTCTCAGGCTCAGTAGACCTTACGAGCATCTAATCACCATTCTACTTTGTGATTGTGCTACCGTTAGTGAGAAATTCAACCGGCCCAGAGCCGTGGTCATGTGACTTACGGTCACATGGCCCTGCGGTGAGATGAACAGGACAGTAAGGAAATGTAAACATGAACAGCAGCTCAGGGCTGTTTAACTCTTATGCAACAGCTCATCTTTCTAAACTTTTTTTTTTTGTTGAAGTCCGTCAATCTTCCAGCTGCTTAACCTGGGGAGGATTCTGAGTGGCACAACTGGCACAACGCCTGTCCCACACTGGCAATTTAGAGATGCCAGTCAGGCTGATGTTATCCCTGTGGGAGGTAACTCGCACAATACGGGCAGAACAGAACTCCTCACCCCGCACATGTGGGATTTGAACCCCCAGTGAGTCCCTGAGTCGGGCTGCCACAATCGCGTCACTATGTAATCACAATTATATGGCACATGCACAATAATCACTAGGGCTGAAACATTTGTCAGGATGCCGGCCATTCGGTACTTTACGGACTTTTACTTACGCCCACAATTTGCTAAGCGAATTAGTAGTGTGCCTAAGATATTAATGTGATGTGTATTGTGATGTCCAAAGGTCAGTAGTCTGTATGAATTCAGAAATGTGCTAACATTTGTGTTCACTCATTCAGATTTATATTCTTATTCCACTGTACACTAATGCATACCTTAAATTCCCAGTGTCTCCCTCTTTCCATCTATGAAGAACTCGCTTCTCTCTGCGCTTCACTGATGGTGTTTCCTGTTTTACGCAAGTGCTTCCTGTCCTTTGTCATAATGCCTTTTTGTCATAATTTCCTTAATCGCTGAACTCTCTTCTTCGAAACCCTTGGAAAGGTAAATTATCTTTGTGGCGGGTCTTCTAGTACAGGGAGACCCCGCCTCTGACCTCACGGTGATTCGTCAACTGGTGTTTGAAAGAGGAACTTCCACTAAGAAACTAGAAAGCCAGCCAGAAAATACCCTTGGTGTGAATGTCCCACTTAATATTTTGGCAGAGATGGATGGATGGATGTTGGCTGGCAATGCATGAGTCTTGGGGATCTAGCTTGAGAGAGCAGAACTGTGTCAATGGAAAGCCAATTCCCCAAAGCACAGCTGAGCTGTGGAACTGGGAGTGAAGGCTGTGAAGATTGTCATAGTACATGCTGGCCCAGTGAATATTTTGCATTGTATTTGTCTCGTGAAGATGAGGTCCTCTCATTCCTTATTGGTTAATAGAGTTCAGTGACATTAAGGCCTTTAGATTTGCTATCATCAAGATGAATTATTCCTGCGCAGGAATAATTCATTTTATGACACATCTGAGTAACCTGTAGTCATGACAAAAGCTCCTTCATTCCGTCCTGCAGTTACAATCTGTAATGTACCAACCCCCTTTTTACTTTGCAAGACTGCTCAGCTGATTCATCAGTCTGTTTGCTGTTGTTAGACAGGTTTGTGCAGATGATAAAAGCCTGCAATTACAGCATGATTTATTGGCTTCATAATTCTTTTCGACATTTCCGCGAGGCGCAGTCTCGGCCTGTTTGGTCTTGCTAAATCTCTCCGTTCGGTATGAACCCTAACTGCACAACTTTTTGCATTCTCTTGTTTCTCTTGGGGCAATCTTTAGAAACACGTGGTAAGATTAGCTGAAGCACACCCCTTTCCCCCAGCCTCCTACAAAGCTATTTTCTTTTCTGATGCAGTTTAGTTTAGAGTTCATTCCTTAAGAGTATGAATTAGACTCTATGAAATCTAGTAATTGCTTTGCTAGATCTGGTGATCAACCTATAAATTTTACAGTGGCTGTTGGTCAAAGATGTACTCTGGTATTGTGGAGCCGGGCTCATTATCAGAAGTCCAATTCTCGTTTACACCCTGATTGTCCTCTGGTCAGCACTGTGGTGTCTGTGGCTCCCAGGTTTCCTGTGACCGTAATGCCAGTGTTTGTCCTCCGGAGGTGCTGTGCACCTAACAGTTCACACCTGTACCCAGCTCACTCCGGAAATGGCCAAGCTCCATCTTCAGTGTCTGCTTTATGCAGTTAAATACACCATGTCTTTGTGTTGAGGAAAAACATTAAATATTTCCATTTTCTTTGTCTTTCAGGTTGTATATTTCACACTATGTGCTGAACGTCCAAGATGTCTGAAAATATTTGTTTTGAAGATTTTTTTTTTTGATTCCAGTGGAATCTAGATTTTTATAATTTTTTTTTTTTTTTTTTTTTTTTTTTAAGTTGAGCACACAGACGTTTGAGGAGGAGAGATCCTAAGACGCAGTGCGTGCCCCTGGCCCGCCAGCCTGTTACAATGCCCGTGCAAGCCCCACAATGGACGGAGTTTCTGTCGTGCCCCATCTGCACCCACACGTTCGAGCAGACCATCCGGCGCCCCATCAGCCTGGGCTGCGGCCACACCGTGTGCAAGATGTGCCTGAACAAGCTGCACCGCAAGGCCTGCCCCTTCGACCAGACGGCCATCAGCACCGACATCGAGCTGCTTCCCGTGAACACGGCCCTGCTGCAGCTGGTGGGCGGCCAGGTGAGTTTGCCCCGTCTTCCCCTCTCCTCCCCCCTTGGTGAGTCTCCACCCCTGGCCCCCTTTCCCGCCGATTCCGTCTGCCCGGGGTTGTCCGCCTCGCTGTTAGTGTCGGCTCGTCTTCACCCTCCAGGACAGTCACTTCTGGTGATTTGCTGGGTCTTGTGTTTTCTTAACATAAAAACAAAAGCCATGGGATAAATGACATCCGTGGTTTTCTTGGGAAGTGCTGTGTTTGTGCCGCCTCCTTTATGAAAGACTTCTCAGTAATGGCATCTTCTGCACTAAAGATGCAGTTTGTTTAATGTATCCATATTGACTGATGTTTGCTAAAAGATCAAGATATTAGCTTTAATCTAATGTCAGTCTTGCTCAGTATTTTTGGGCCATATTTAGACTTGATATTTGAAGTTAGGAGCATCAGAGCTAAATATACAACTACTGAAAAATGGAGATGATTGTATTGAGTGACCAGCCATTTTCCATAATGGAGGACAAGGGATTTTGGGGTTGCCACTTTCAGTCTGAGGAAATAAGTGAGCCCCCGGTATTATCAGGGCTCTATGGTAACTTTTTCTTTCCCAAGCAGCACTTGTTCCCCTAAGTTTTTAAACTTTTTAAACTAGATTTTTATTTTCATATTTTGGATTTCTGTTGATGTTCTGTCATATTTCACATTACAATTCATACTATAGGTCTCGCCATTATAAACCTAAAACTATAAGGTTGGGGTGTTTTGCAAACCATATAGAATATTGACAAGGTAATAAAACTGTTACATGCATGTTACATGTGTGTGCTTGTGTGTCCAGACTTGTCTTGAATTGTAAATCTCACAGCTTACCAAAGTTGGCAACCCTACATTTTATTTGAAATGTGAAATGCACTGATTTCGGCTGAAGCAGCTTGTTCCTCTCTTTCAATTGTTCAATTAATAATTATTGGAGTAACGAGGAAACATTACATATCTTATCTTTTCGTAATTAGACCGCCCATACCCAACTGTAATAGCGATCAAAGTGTACTTAATATACCGTATTAAAAAAAAAAATTACATAAAGGGACAGAACATGCTACTTCTCCCAAAACTTGGAAAAAAAATAATATATGATCTGTCACTGTCCAAAAAGATAATTTTAGGTCGCTCGCTCCACTGGGCCTAAATCTGGTTTCACATTCGCACACCAACATTTTTTACTTGCATATGCATTGTAGAGCCCTGTTTATGGGGGAACGATTGTGGCCTTTGAAAATACGTGACTAATTGCATTCTCTATTGGTTCAAAACACAACACAGCATTTGATTTTACAATACAGGACAGGTGGCATCTCTGCTCAAGAGGTACCAGCCCTTGGGGCTGTTTTGCACAGCCTGCATACAAAGTTTTTAACTCCTTACCTGGCCAGCAGATATGATTCTGTTTTCAACAGGATAAAAAATGATGTAACATCATTCCACCACAGTCGTTAACCCCCCTGCAAGTGGCTGAGGGGTTAGCTGGGGGCTGGTATCCAGTGTGTGAAATAACCCTCAATATTCGGTATTGTTACGCAATACCGATCTTGAGACCCCCTTAAAATTTTGCTTTTGAGGCTTTCAGGGAGTCTCATGGGTTAATCGGGGGTGACATACCCCCCTGTATTTCACACACTGCTGGTATCACTTGTATTAAACAGAAATTATGTCCCATCAGGGTAAATTTCTAAATTGGCACACCACTATTCCATACGCTGGCTCAGTATTTACTTTAAATGTAGGCATACAGGGGTTCCAGTATTTTCCTGTTTAGCTTTGTCTGGTCTTGTCTTCCTCTTTCCTTGATTGAAGTACCTTTGCTCAGTAGTGTCTTTAAAGGAGGAATCTGCAGACCGTAGTGATCAGCTTTATCACCATGGAGGTGGGGGGCTGTGGCAGTGCTGCTTGTGATTGTAGGACACGTGTTTTCACATCTACAGAGAAACACGTGGGTTGTTCTTGGAAGTGCCTGTTTGCTTTTAGGCGTGTGGTTGGAGCTCGCCAGTGTCGATTTGCCAGTCCGGTCCAGCGAGCTTCCCGGCTGGGTGGCACGGCCATAACAGAGGCGGGCTCTGCCCCATCCTGCCACCTGAGCTCTGCTGTGCTTGCTGGGGCACCATGTACACAGACGGGCACCTGGCTGTCATCAGACTCGCAAGGGAGTTTTTTAAAAATGACTCACTGAATCAGTTATTTCCTGTACTCAGAAATAGCTCTGTATTATCCTTTAGTAATGCATTTTATTCTATTTAAAGCTGAGATATCATCACAGTTTTCTATATTTGGGCCGCAGCAGGAAAGAGAGGTTTGCTGTTTACCAAATCGCTGCTGTCTAGTATTGGATAACTTGTGGTTGCTTTCACATTAATATAAATGTAATTTATGTATGCAGAACCATCTTAAAAAGCAGGAATAAGGTGCGTTTTTCTATTTTAAACACATGGATCTTCCTCGTTAAGGGGTAGCAGTAACTGCTGTCATTACGCTCTCCAGTGCCTGTCAGGCTTGCCCGTGGTTTCCTTTAAAGGGGAGCGTGTGCCTGGTGCTGGCTTCTCTTCAGTGTAGATGCTGTGTGCCAGAGGGGACGGTTCAGCCCCTTCCTGTCACTGCCGGAGGGGCTGTAATGGAGAGTTGAGTCCGTGCCGCTGTAGCAGACTTGGCGCTCTGCGGGGTCCTGGCCCTGCTTATGCTCTTTGGGCTTTATTTGGTAATTCACAGCAACACTGTGTCACCCCCCCCCCCCCCAAAAATTCAGTCACTGTTTCAGAATTTTCCTGGAGTCTGCATGTGGCTTGCTGTGATGTTCAGTGTGACCCC
>JAODJW010000033.1:22234804-22247523 GCA_026777045.1 Hyperopisus bebe
TGGCTGTGTTGGGAGTATTGCGGTTGAGATTGGCTGTGTTGGGTGTAGCTGAGGTTGGGATTTGCTGTGTTGGGTGTAGCTGAGGTTGAGATTGGCTGTGTTGGGTGTAGCTGAGGTTGAGATTGGCTGTGTTGGGTGTAGCTGAGGTTGAGATTGGCTGTGTTGGGTGCAGCTGAGGAGATCAGTTGTGTTGGCCATAGTTGAGGTGGATATTGGCTGTGTTGGGTACAGTTGAGGTGGAGATAACCTGTGAGTGACTGCATGTAACAAAACACCCTATAAAATCAGTAGCCATTTTAAAACTTGCATTCAAGCAAAGAATCCCAGGGGTGTAAATTCACAGCTCAGAGTATAAAAACTGTAGTACATTAGTCACTGGCTACATTTGCTTTTTTCTGAAAATTTCTGCTCGCAATATGACAAGTACAAGAAGTACAAATACAAATGTACTACTTACGTAAATTATACATAATCTCAGTATTTCTGGAGTCATTTAAAAATCAAGATCTGTAATGAAGTGTTAAATGTTATTGTTTTAGTTTACGAATGTTTCCAGGAGTAACAGAATAATGTTATTTTCTTGGCGAACGAGGCTTGCTGAGATGTTGCCCATGTCTCCACATTCCTGGAAGCCCTGAATCCTTGATCCACAGATCCCCTTCCAAGCACCATGCATGGCTTCCCTGTACAAGCAGTTCATTCATTTGTGAAGCGATGACTTTGATGGGTACTTTGTGGTTTCGTCTGTTTCCACATGTGTTACTCAAGCTCTGAGAAACAGTCTGAACTCACAGACACAGTTTAGTCAGAATGTATGAAAAGATCCCGAAACAGTCATATGTATGTAGGGAAAATGGAACCGTGAGGAAATATAAAATCTCCACACAAAAGTCTGTGCATTACTACACCTGTGCTATGGCTGTAATATGCGCTAACAGTCATAAAGTAGCTTATCTACAGGTCGATATTGTGGTTCTCGTTTTCTGAAGAGTAAACATTCAGCAGCAGATTTGGGAAACCATGAGGGAGTATATTCATGTATAAATACCCTGGCTAACTAGTATCTGGCTAATGAAAGTCTGCAAAAGTGTCTGAAATGGACAAGGATTAGAGTGTACGCCTCCCCCTCCCGGCTGGCTGTAGATGGTACGACCCATACTCATTTACACTAGCTGCTCTGCCACAGCATGTGCAAGTTGCTTGAGGAAACACATTCGACTAACTTGAAGCAGATAAAACTGCTTTCCAAAGTTTGATCATCCAGATTGTCTTCATACTAAATTTGTTCCCACTAATTATAGGGTTCATTTTAACCTTGAGTCTCGTACCTGACACACAAGGATTTCTCACTGTTATAAAAGGCAGGGGCGAACACCAACTGACCTAATCTGACTTGCATCTCCAATATTCAAAATTCATGGTAAACTGGAAAAAACATTGTTTATAGGATAGTGTAAGGTAACCTGATAGAGGCATTAATGTGTTTGGTTGGCAAGCCAACGGCAGGCATCTCTAAGTGAGCACTTTGCCGTGTAGCCAGCTGGTCCTTTGAGAAAGTCCTCTCAGCTCCTCAATGCTGAGCACCATCACAGCCAAGAATCTTCCTGGGTCTCTGCCTTTGGTTCCGGTCCACAAGCCTCCACCTCCATAGGTCCCTACACTGTCAGAAAAAAGGGTACAGCCCAGGTGCAATTTTGTACCCCAATGTACGAACAACATTAATGTACCTCCAATGGTACAAAAATGCTCCTCAGAGTCCATTTCTCTACCTTAAAATGCCCAGTTAGGCATTGGCAAACTCTTGAAGGTATAGCCCCAGGGTGAAGTAATTGTACCCCTCATTGGTACAAAATGGTAGTTTTTTTTCCTGATGGTGTGTCAAAACAAATCGAAGGGAAAAAAGGTGAACCAGACCACCCACCACATCACGGTGTTGACATCCTTCTATCAGTCGGGTCCCGTGGTGGAAACAGAGGCCCCCCCGCCCCCGCCCTCGGGCTCCTCACGACCAGGGGAGTCATCCCCCCGGGGGCCGGCCCGCGTGGTGGTCTCAGGCGAGGCACTGTGTGGCCCGCGGGCTGGGTGGTTCTTGCGAAGGTGCTGGTTTAAGATGGCTTGGAAGGGGAAGCTCTTGCCACAAACATGGCAGTGGAAGGGTTTGTTGCCCGTGTGCTTGCGGATGTGGTACTCCAGCTGGTCCTTGCGCGTGTACTTCTTGCCGCAGATGCGGCAGGCGAACGGCGTGATGCCCATGTGCAGCCGCATGTGCCGGTCCAGGCTGCCCTTCTGGTTGAAGGACTTGCAGCAGTAGATGCAGGTGAGCCGTGGGTTGTAGCGGAACCAGGGGTCGCCAACCTGCTCGCGGAGGTACTCTTCGTACCCCCCGCCGTCATACGCTGCCTGTTCCTCGCCCTGGGGGGGGGGCAACGGGGGAGATGCTGTGATTTGGTTGCACGTCCAGTACCCGTGAGAATAATGCACAGATGAGTGCCGTTTGCTTGAGGGATTCGCACCTAGGTGCACTCAGTGACAGAAGAAGTTAAGCAACCAGAAGATATGGTCCGATTTGGATATAATTTGGTACACGTGCAGACCAGCGATGGGTATGTAAATGATTCAATTTGCAAGGAGCTGGCATGTCTAGCCACCAGACACAGAGGATGCCTCCTAGGCACATTAGACAGCTCTACCTGCACTTGACGGAGTTTGATAGGGGTCACATTGTGGGTCTTCATGAGGCTGGGTGGAGGTATCATGCAATTGCCTGACAAGTGGGGCATGCAGATGTTACAGTCACCCCATGTTGGAACCAATGGGCACATGAGGGCACCCACACAGGTCGTGAAGGTTCTGGTCACCCAACACAGACCACACCAAGGGAGGATTGTCGTATCACAAACATTACAGAACCCTATGACATCTGCACCCGCCATCCGGACATAGGTATTGGACTCTCTACAGCACTTGGTGTCATCCTGCACCATATCTCGACAACTGGCATCAGCCGGACTACGAGTTCACCATCCCATGCATAGGCTGGCGTTAATACCAGCGCCGAGACGGCTGCGTTTCTGTGGTGCCGATACTCAGGGTCATGGACTGATGTCGAGTGGCATCGTATCATATTCAGCGATGAATCGTGGTTCTGCATTGCCATGGATGAGCGTCATGTGCGTATATGGCAGCGCCGAGGGGAGAGAACCAATCCTGCTGGCATTACTCCTGGCATCATGGGATCCTGAGGGCCAGTTACAACAGCTGTACGACTCCCTTCTGTGCCATATTGCCACATGTATCCAGACCCAGGGGGGTGCCATACCCTACTGACATGGGACCAGCAGTGTGCCCATACTGCCAACTCTGTTGTCTGTTTGATCTGATATTATAATCATTGTGATACAGTCACATGACCTTTCACCACGTGCAGATTTAAATTCCACCACTCCGTTTGGGTGCTTAACTTTTTTTGTCACTGAGTGTATTTATGTCTTACAAATAAATGGCCATGTTCACACACTTGACTCCCATATTATAATTAGCAGACACTAATGCCCCCCCCCCCCGACAAAACTGAAGAAGAAAAAGCAGACGATGCAATGAAATAACAAACATCTGTTCATTTTGTAGGGACATGACTGCCACGTTTCTTGGAAGTTAGACTTTCTATGGGGGCTAATCTTCCGAAATGAAGGCAGCCACGCACACACTTGGAGATGGGCACGTACCTGCGAGGTGGGGTGGCTCTGATCGTCACCCCTCCCCGGAGACTCTGCCTTGGCCCTGTGCCGTTCGGCCTTCTCCGCCACGCTGCCTGTCGGGCTGAATCTGCCGCGGGGGTGGGAGAGTGAGCTTCCGCAGCGAGGGAACGCGTGACCTTATCACTGTTAACATGGCACATGCTCATTTAAACCAGCTAAACAGGTCAGCACGAGAGCCGTACGCACCTCTCCGTCTCACGGAGGCTGCTGGTTGGCTGATGAGAGTTCCTGCTCCCAGAAGGCTGTGCGGTGAAGCCCTCCTGCACCCACACCCTGTGCCCCGCCCTTTTTGGGGCGCCTTCCTCGGCACCGCCCTCATTGCCTGTGAGAGGAGCCTCCGTCCCCGTCCAGTCCTCCAGGCTCTCGGTCTTGATGCGGACGGCACCCCCGTCGGCCTCAGGCCCCGCCTCCACGTACCACTGCCCCGCCTGGTTTATCCGCAGGAAGGGCTCCTCTGAGCCCCCATGACCTCCGGCGCCCGGCTCGCTGTGCTCGATCACCTGGGGGCTCATCGACTCCCCGGGGGGGCTCACCTCACACACCTCCGTCTGCTCCTGAATATCACTAATAGCATCTCTACAGCTCCAGGTATCCCCAGCCTGGGGGACGTTTTGGCCGGGACTCAGAGGCTGGGTCCCAGCCCTGACCTCCCCTCTTCTTCCAGACCCTGGGGCCCGAGCCTCACCGCCGTGAACCTGGCCCCGGACCCCCAGCCCCTTCTCCACGTCGGCCAGGCTGAGTGTGAAATGCACGCCCTCCAGGATCTGGGTGCACCGGTCGATGATGTGCTGCATCTGCAGGAAGCTGGCCGCCGTCAGGTAGCTGATGATGTCGGCCAGCCGCAGCCGTAGGCGGCCCGTGTAGCAGAAGGACAGCAGCTGCTCGAATACACACGGGTTGCGGATCACCGATATGGATACCGTGCTCATCTCGCCCAGCGACATGTGGTCCCGGAAGTACGGCGAGCTAGCGGCCAGGACCACCTTGTGGGCACGGAAGCTCTGTCCCTGCACGTTCACCACTATGTCGCATAGCCGGCCCTGTATGCGCAGCTGGTTCAGGTGGGACAGCACTGAGTTACTGAAATCCGGGATATCCAGCTGCACGCTGCTCGTCTGCTCCATCCCAGCGTGGCTTCACCTGCTCAAAGACAGCGGTTACAGCCTGAGAAATGGCCTATGTCCTGAAACATTCTGCTGTGCTCCTAGTCTACACCTGCCTACAATACCACCAGAGATACCGAGATTTAAACCTGCAGCAGTGATAAGTACGGTCCATATGCCGCAGTTTCCATTGCAAAAACAAATGATCTAGTTATCTTCAAACAGTCCGACTCATTTTGACGAATAAAAAAGTTCTTAGCTGACTTGGTGGATTCAGAAAATGGTTTTAAAAACTTACTTGGACACAGGCTGATGAAACACTGAATGCCGTCAGCTGGGGTATACTGGCTGCCCGTTTGACAGCTGGACATCAGCAAACGCCTCGCCGTTTAAGGCCAACTTCTACGCATTCTTGTCTCGCAGTTTCTTTTTCTGACATTTTAAAAGTTAACGCATAGCGCTGCGTTATGAATACAAGGCGGTGAAATCGCAATAGTGCACAACTGACATGATCCCGAGCCTAGCTGATCTTACTATTTCCATATACGGGGAGGAGCCCGGTTAACGCCAAGCAATAACAGCAATCAATCCTGACTGTCATTTAGACATGGTCCCATGCACTGTGAATAATATAACACAAGAGACTACAAAGAGTGTCCATAAAATCCATAATCATTTTTACTTCTTTTGCCTCGCATACTTTCATCACTGTGCCTGGGTCAAAATACAATAGAAGACGTTGGCTAACCCGACGCCTGGATACTCTGGGAAAAGTAGTTCTTTCCCAACACTTGCACAGTAACAAAGAACTGCCGTCGTTGAACTTGAACTCACAATTCCGTCATGCATTGCCCGCAGTCAATGCGCAGCACGGGATGACAGAGAGATTGGTGGGTCTGCTCAACTTTTAACAAGTGCATTTTAGTATCGCATACAGACAGTCAGCGATGACAGATTTTGTTGCGCGTAATACCAGTTACAAGATTTAGAACCCGACTCTGTTTTTGACGGCGGGAGAAATTTTACGCATTGAAAAATGAACAATGAACAATGGTTTTATTAAAAACCATTCCTTAATTTTCCTATCCGACATTGCACTAAAATATGCAATGTTCCTTATGGATGAATGTATGTTTATATCTATGCATGTATGCATGCATGCATGGTTTGATGCGTGACAAGAGCCGTCATTATTCCATCCTGCGATCACAAAAAGGCCACTTATTAATCATTTATTGCCATCAGTAAGATTATATTATCTAATTCATTTTCTAGTACGCTTATAACTCTGCAGAATACATTAATTATAATATTTCCAAGCCTATCATGGTAAAACTGTGAAAATCGTGTAATGGATAAACTGTACTTCTGTTACGTATGTCAGCTAATATTAAATTTAAAGTGTCATTGGAACATTAAGCCACCAAGTGGCGCTGCGTTAGCATGAATCTCAATTCTGAACAAGATTTCGGAATGTTGTAGTTTGTTTTGATGGGAGGCCTGTATATTTTGGCAAGAAACTTGTGTTTTTCAAAACTTGTTTTCCCTCCTAAATGTCTAAATATATTGACCCAATACTGGATTTAACATAAGCTCGATATTTTTTTCAGGATATAAATTTCAGTGAAATAAATATTGTGATGAAACATACCCATGTTCATATTCACGGATTAAAAGCATTACATGAGACGCCTTTTTGCATTTGCGATGTACCATTAGATTATATAGACAGAACTGACCTGAACTGTTTTCATAAAAAAGATACATGTTCAGTAAAATATCTGAAATTGTCATTTAGGTAGTTAAAAAGTATTTTAAGGGTTTATTCTTATTAACAAATTTGTATACTCTCCTGCATGAATCGCTGAATATTTTGTTTTTACAGGTATTAACATGAATATTAAAACTTAAATGTTCACTTAGCTGATTGTATCTACAAGTATCTGCCAGTGAATGTATCTCGGGGGAGTGACTGTAGCTGTCTTCTTTGTGATACATGATGTAGCAGGACAGAACAGGATTTATTCTTATTAAATAATAAATATTTGACCAGCATCCCATCAGAGGTGTCCCTGCCCTGTGCTCAGTGGGCTGGGCTCCACAGTACGGCAGGAATATGGATGGATGATAAGATTTTCATCAATAAGTCCAGTCTGAAAATAACTGCCAAAAACACTTTTAAGAATTATTTTATTAAGAATTATCTAACAAATACAATTACACAAATACCACAAATATTAAAGTGTGCAAATAAGAAGTGGGACAACATGGTCAAATGAGAGAAAAACGTTTTGGCAAATTAACAGTAATGAACGCGCTTCGGTATGAAGCCCTTTTACTGGACAGAAGAGGATGTTGAAAAGTATAACATTTAAACATTTTACAAAAAAATACACAATGGGAGTTTCCATAGGAAATTTTTAGCATGTGCTAAAGGTTCTGGCTGCTTCTTCACCTTACATTTAAATATTCTCGTTATTATTGCCACAAACACAAAGCCAAAATCCAACTCCAGAAAGAACAGGTGCTAGGGAAGAACAGGTCTGATTTTTTTACAGGTTTCAGTTTGCAAGGGAATGTTGTGGACTCTCTATCTCTGGTCTGTCACATGATGTACATAAATTGTATGGTAGTTTTGCATGTGACCAGACAAAACACAACTTTGCCTTTAGAGCAGTGTTTCCCAATCCGGTCCTCAGGGACCCACAGTCAGTCCATGTTTTTGCTCCCTTTGAGCTCCCTACCAGACAGGAAGCAAAAATGTTGACTATCTGTGGGTCTCCGAGGACTGGATTGGGAAACACTGCCTTAAAGAAAATCTTGCTCTCTCATATATTGCCCATGGATGCTAAGCCAAAATACTGGCCTGCCACTGAGTATCTTAATGATGGACCACTTTATATTTCAAGGTATCAGTGGCTCAAGATATTTAATATAGTCTCCATGGAAACCCCCAACAAGGCAACATAAGTACGGCTGATGTAAGAACATCCTTTGGGTTTCTACCACTATGTAGCCCATTTGAAATGCTTCAGAAAACAAACTGTTATTGTATCTACACAGCACTGCTATGATGATAAATGTTTATCCGATGTTGGTGAAAGTATAAAATTTAATGAGAAACATTCTCAATCAGGGGTTGGTTTTCCACTGTACTAAACTTCCAAGTTACTTTAGAGAAAAGTCCTTCATTAGCTGTATTTCTGAAATGTTTCAATAATAACAGCAATAATAACTAGCATCTAATTTCACTCCTTGAAAAACACATTTTAGAGAGTGTCAGTAATGCTTAGAAGTTTTTTATTTGCACAATTCCAACAAGTGCATTGCTAACGAAAATAAAATTAAACTCACACAGGTAATACTGACCCACGAAGGTTACAATCATGTGCTAAGTGTTTCCCTATGGAAAATCATGGCAAGTAAGTGTCTGGGGCCATCAGTCCTTCAGCCATTAGGAACGACGTACAACAACATCTCTGCAGACTGCTGGCAGTTCATACAGCTGCTGGTTGTATGTGTGTTTCGCTTTCGTTTCACGTGGCAATATGACGTCCTTCTGGGCTTCTTTGACATCGCGGGTGTCCTCTGAGGAAGCCCAGGGCATACATACATGTATACATTCACAAATTAGTGTAGAGTGAAACGCCAATCAGCGCGGGGGGGGGGTCACTTAGGAGGATGATGTGACATTCCCAGAGGAGGCCACCGTCTCTCGTGGCGAGTACTCCGGCTCCTCCTTGTTGGGGTGGGAGGAATTATCCGACTTGCTGCGGCTGAACTCGGCGCCAATTATGGGCCGGGTGAATTTCCCACCGGGTCGGCTGCAGAAGCTGCAGACGAGCATGCGGATGAATGCGCGACGCATCTCGTTGCTGGTGAGCGTGTAGATCAGCGGGTTCATGGCGGAGTTCAGCACGGCTAGTGCCAGGAACCACTCTGCCTTGTAAAGGATGGCGCAGTTGCCGATCTCGCACGCCACGTCCAGCAGCAGCAGGATGAAGAGCGGGGCCCAGCAGGCGATGAAGCAGCTCAGCACGATGATGACCGTCTTGAGCAGGGCCAGCGACTTCTCCGAATTCTTGTTGCTGCGGCCGTTGGACACCTTGCGGAAGACCAGCTTGCGGCTGCGCGTGCGCACCAGCGCATAGATTCGCGCGTACAACACGACGATGGCCATGAGGATGACGCTGAAGACGGTGGTGCAGAAGAGGATGTAGGTCTTGTGGTAGAGTGGCAGCACGGTGGAGCACCTCTTCATGTTGTCGATGCAGTTCCACCCCAGGATAGGCAGACCGCCCAGGATGGCGGCGATGAACCAGCACGTGCTGATGAGCAGGAAGACCCTGCAGGTGTTGCCCGTGTTGTGGAGCTTCATTTTGAGCATGGTGAGGTGCCTCTCGATGGCGATGGCCAACAGGCTGAAGACGGAGGCCGCCAAAGCCACAAACATGCTGCCCTCGCGGAAGAACCACTGCGTTGGGGTCAGTTTGTACGTGTTTGCCCCCGACAGAAGGATATTGGCCGTGTACACCACTCCGGCCAGCAAGTCCGATAGTGCCAGGTTCCCAATGAAGTAGTACATTGGCTTGTGGAACTTTTTGGTCCTCCAGATGGTCAGCAGGACCAGCAGGTTCTCCAAGATGATGAAGCAGCACACAATGATGAAGACCACCGAGTCTGCCTTCAAACCCGAGTCCTGCTCCACCTTTCGCAGCTTCCCCGTGAAATTGTAATGTCTTGATATCAAGTCAGGGTACATGGAATCAGCTGCAGCCATAGCTTATCGTACGATTAAAAATCCTGCTTAACGTAGTGTCGTGATCCTCCGCACTGTCTGTAGAGGGCGCTAGAGGACCACCGTCCAACGCAAAGGCTGAAATTTCTATTCCACTTGATCCCGATGCTATCTTACGTTTCCTTCAGGTCAAAAAAAATTCCCTATTACAAAAAAATGTTCTCCATTTGCATGTAGACCACATTGTGATGACCCTGAAAAAAGAAAATGTTGTTATTTAAAAATAAATAGTTTATTAGATATAGAGCAATGTATCCTGGTTTACAGCGAGCACAGCAAGTTTACCTGAAAACGTGAAGTTCGGCAGGTGTATCTTATACCAGCATATCTTACGTCTCTGTTATCGAGTTGCTTTAAAATGTTGTCTTAAAAGTATTATTGATAGACTAATTAGCGATAAATAATATTTAGTTTACACAAAGTACTGTGGATCCCACACGTTAAAAACTATAACTTCATCACCATGCCGCTATTCTCCAAATTTTAAAGTTTCTGTAAACGGGACAAATAATTTTATGTTTTGTATACACTTATACATAGGCAAGAAATAGCATTAATAATTACATCCAATGTATATTATTCACAGGCTATGAGACTACTGGAAACCCCTAATTAGGACTAAAATATGTGTCGTTATTTTAACTATGAATTCAAGTAGTTGTAGAATAAAACAGAAGTGGTAATTTCCAAAAAACAAATGAACAAAATACACAAAGAAATATAAATCCACTTAGAAAAATAGTTTACTTGTGACAAAACGGCTAAGGTCAAGTGTAAATACTATCAAGTCTAATAGCCCAACTTCAATAAGTTAGCTTGCTTTTCGATATTCGCGTGCCGCATTTACACCGCTGACAAACTTCATATCTCGTAGACACCGTGCAAACGGACACAGAGTTTAGATTAATTGAAAGAAAAATTAACACCACTCTTAAATTAACACCTTCGTGTTGAGCGCCCGTATCTTCCATCTAGTTTACGTACTATTTACAACTATTAACTATTTTTGTTGTTATTATTCACATTAGAGTTGAAAAAAATAAAATAGTTGGCGCCTTACCTTAGAAATGGATAACTGCACAGGAAAGTATGAATTACAGCCGGAAAAATTCAAGTGTCCTTAAAACATGTATATATGTATAAATGAATAAACATACAGAATTAAATATATAAATAGCTATAAATATAAAAAGTTTCAAATAATGGTAAGTCAGTAATAGATACCGATGGGACGACCTTCCATGTAGACTGTGACTGCAACTCTCCCTGAAGTATCTGTAAAAGCAAAATTTTTGTGCAGTCGGGGGCGGGGGGTCTTCACGCGGTCTCCCCTCCCCCTTCGCCTTCAGATAATCCACACTGCACATTCCACAAATTCAATCGCTTGCATTTGTGCCGAAATAAAATCAAGGCTTTAACTCACGTGATGATATGTAAATGCCAACGACATGCACTTCCCGTGTAAATTAAGGTACGTTTATGCCGCCAGTTACCTATCATGTAACCAATTAATTGTGTTAATTATAATTCCAAGTTATAACGTCACCAATTAATCGTTTATCATCGCACACACTGAAAAAGCGGCTTTAAAAATAATCTTACCAGAATTTGGTGATAAAAAAAATATATTTTATATAAATAAGCCTGCGGTTTTTGTACCTTAATTCAATTTAATAGACATAAACACTGCAGTAACCAAAGGCAAGAAGTGTAAATTAAAGGAAAAATATGCATTTTTATACTTTTGCCAATTTTATGTTACCAACATTTACAAACGAAACATCTAATACATTTAGATAACTCATTGCTTGTAGCAACTCTGAATAACTAGAAGTATTTCTGAATAACGTCTTCATCTAAAATCACTTCACTATATAAGCAATCGAAATTCACACAGGCAAATATTGTAATTTAAGAATGTAATCTAATTTTTTTCTAGAAAACTGTTGTAATGCTTGCAGAAATTCCATCAGTGACCATGAAAATGCTGACTGCTTTTTGGCCCAGAATTTATTGTATAGCTTAGAAAATGATCTTAAACAGGGCGAAGTGATTCCTCTAGAATTTTCTGTAGCAGTCAAAGCAGTCACATTGCCTGTGAGGTAGACGGTTTGTTTTTCTTCTTCATCTTCAGGGAAGACGCCAGCTGGGCCTCCCCAGATGAAAACTTGTCGCCCCCCCATCCAAACCCATCATCCTGCATTTTCTGTATGTCAAATGCAATAGTTTCACGGTCTTTTCAGGTCCACTGGCCACATTCACCACTGTCCCTTAGCCTCAGGCTCAGGGGCAAGGGGGGAGTGACATGAGTTCTTAAACGGGGGGGTAGGGGTAGACCTATGAGGGCAGGGCTGGGGGTTAACTGCCAAGGTCTGTTATTCCACTACACATCTTCAGGCAGGCTAGACATAATTTGTCAGTCAGTGGGTGGAAATGATATCAACAATGAAAAACTAATTGGGCAAGTCAGGCAGTTGGATGAACGGCATAATGACTTTGTTCGACGTTCGGCTGTGGGGGTCCCCATGATGATGGTGTATGTGTGGGGGGGGGGTTGTGTTGAGGATGAGAACTTAATGTTTGCCATCCTGGTCTCCAAGATGGTTTGTGACAACCTCTGGTCTCATCTCACTGGATGTTCTCAGCCACTATCTGTGTCTGACTGTTCTGCGGCCTTGTTTATTAATGCTTAACTCTTAAAGAGCAATTGAGAGACGGCCAACGTGCTTTCAAGAGTGAGATTATGAGAATCTCTGTGGTCAGTGACCTCCATTTTAAGTCTGCTGCAGTGTACAACAGGAAGGATGTTCAATCCTACCAGCCATCTGAAACTAGGCCTCCAGTTCAACGAGAGTTTTCTTACATGGGGCAAGGGGGGTGGGGGCTTGTCATTTCGGGTTGCCGTGGTCTATGAGAGCCTTAACATTACTACCATCAGACCCGCTGAGGATCAAACGCTGGGGGAAGATGGGGGGAAGATCGAGCCTTTTCATTTCAGCAGTCGCATGGTGATCCGTCCGATTTATTTATTTATCTCCAGCCTCCTTTTCTAAGATGTTG
>JAODJW010000033.1:22266280-22276858 GCA_026777045.1 Hyperopisus bebe
TCCTTTAAATCAGAGCTAGATAAGATTTTAACAACTCTGAGCTATTAGTTAAGTTCTCCCCAGACGAGCTTGATGGGTCGAATGGCCTCCTCTCGTTTGTAAATTTCTTATGTTCTTATGTTCTTACAACCCATGCTAACAGCTACCTCTATACCAGGCTGAGGTCTGGAAGGTCCGTCTGCTGTCTGTCAGTGAGAACTGCGAGGCCCCGAAGGAGCTTCTTCCCCCAGGCCATCAGACTACTTAACACTTAAGTGACAGGTGTGATTAAACATTCACAGCTTACGTAAACACCAGCGACTTCTTAGAACTCTCTCGCTCATGTGTGATTTTCCTTTTCCTCTCTTGTTTAATTAAGCCGACCAATTATAGGTAGCTTGGCTGTTCTCAGCTGCTGTAGCATGTGTGTGCAGGTGTTAAACATTATTTGTGTGACTGAAGGTGGGAGAGAGTGACGCTACTTGTTGATGGGGTGGGTTGAGGGGAGGACAAGGGAGGACAAGGGGACTAAAAGGAGAAAAGGGGGGGGGGGGCAAAAGGAGGACGCCCAGCAGCCTTCTGGACAGAGAAAATCTGGACGAGTGCTCACCCTACTTGAGATATAGACATAGATATAGATATAGATGTAGATGCAGACATTTTAAATATAGAACTAATTTTAAATTAAAAAAATATAAAAGGTGACACAATAAATACATTTCATTATAATATAATAGTTTTGACTGAAAAATAATTATAATATACACTTCTGAGAATAATGTGAGACGCTCCATGATGGAGGAAGCTATAGTGTGTGGTACTGTGCGGGGAGGAGCTTGATGGGCATGACGCCCCCCCCTTAACCTCCTACGGAAGCTTTCAGGTGCTTGAGTGAAGTTATACTGTCTGCTAAAGTGATGGTTGCTCCAGATACTTGAGCACAAGCTGAGGATACTCTATGAAACAATAAATTGTGTGTGTGTGTGTATATGTATATGTATATATATCGTAGCGACATTCTGCTAATTTGTTTCTGCAATGTATTAAATCGTGGGCACGTTTAACCAACTCATTCCCTTGTTTTAGTTAAACTGTGGTCAGAAGGTGTTGCGATTTCCGTCACATCATCCTGTGCCCCAGAGTGCCCGGGCACATCACGCCCCACGGTCCTGAGCATCAGGTGTGTGGTTCACACCAAAAACTCTGAAGCAGAGCAGGACGCCTCTGGAGAGAGGGCAGCCAAGCATTGCTGGAGGAACTTCTGGTAAGGGAGTCCCCTGCCTTGTGCCCCGTGTTTCCTGTTACAGGGCAACAGGCTTACTGTAATCCCGCTCTGGGTAAAAGGTCACAGAAAATGAACTGACAGTAAAAAAATAGAGGTAACATTTACTTAAAGTAGTCATCATGATGCACTATGGATACCTGCAAAATGCATTATAATGCATTGAAAAAGTATTATAAACATGGCTATAGCTATTTATAAAAAGGTTTATTGTGCATTATGAATGCTTTATAAAGCTCTCATCTATAATGCACTGTACATACCTCTATGATGCATTATAATGGTTGGTATAAGAATTAAGGATGCTTTGTGTTGCTTTTTTTGTGTTTTTTCTTTGTGTTTTATAGTGCATTATAGATGAGAGCTTCATAGAACATTCATAATGCATAATAAACATGATTATAATATGTTATACCTTTTTATAAATAGCTATATGTTCATACTACTTTATGAATGCATTATATCCATTATGAAGGTATCTACAAAGCATTATACATGACTGCTATAAGGGGTGGCATGGTGGTTTGCACTGTTGCTTCACACCTCTGGGACCTGGGTTCAGGTGTCTGCCATGGCTCTATGTGTGGAGTTTGCATGCTCTCCCCATAGTACTCCATTTCCCCCCCCCACTATCCAAAAACAGCCCGAGATTTACTGGAGTTACCAAATTGCCCATAAGTGTGTGTGAATGGTGTGTGACTGTGCCCTGCATTGGGTTGGCGCCCCATCCTGCGTTGCCTTGCCCCCCCCAGTGACCCTGAATAGGTCAAGCAGTTACAAAAAATGGATGGATGACTGCTTTAAGTAAAGTGTTACCAAAATAACTTGTGCATAACCAGGAATCTGTAGGACTAGTAATGAGGTTCTGAGTGATCCAGGTCACGGATCTCACATTGTGTGAGAGATGTACCTACACTGTGCCCTCAACCCAAAGTCCAGCTGTTAGCTCCCTCGCATACAATGCAGAGCTGTATGAAGAACAGTGCAGATGCAGAAGTGTTTATCTACTTTACGACATTTTCCTGAGCTGTCAGGGGCCGAGATGAAGTCACCTTTAAAACTGATTAATATGTCACAAAGGGCAGGGCTTTGTTCATGATCCAAAACTGGCAGCAAGGTCATAATAATGGTATGTAAATAGATGCCTTTTGTGTTTTATTTTTTGACTCTTTTGTTGTATATATATTGTGCACACAATGTGCACAATCTCAGTATGGTTGCTTAAAATAATTTTGTGGAACCAAATATTAGTGGTAGAAAAAATAGCCTTCCTTCATGGCTTTTACAGAAGTGAAGCTTTTTACATTTGTGGCACTTCATGCATGAAATGAGCCTTGCTTCACAACCTCAGCTTGGCTGAAACGAAAAACGGAGGAAAAAAAGCCTCACTGCTATCCGCATTCTCGTTCCCCCACTGTGACGATGTCACTTCCTGCTTGTGATGTGCGTGCAGAGACACATTAATAGGCCGTCAGAGAGCTGGCCGAGGGGGTCTTTCAATAGAGTCATTGACTGCGTTTTAGCCCCTGAGCCGACCATACTGGGAGGAGGACAGGGCATGTAATGCAAGGCTCCTCTCTTCTAAGGTTGACTTAGGAAGGGGATTCAGGATGGAAGTGAGCGAATGGCACCGTGTCACCGTGAACATCTCCCATGTGAAACGGCGTCACCTGGGGCACAAAAGGCAGGACGTTCATGGCAGCTTGTTTGTTCTTAAATAAGCAGGATTTCCAATGACGTGTAAGGACACAGGCCGTGGGAAAAAAAGGAGCTTTCTTAGATTAGGAGGTTACACCGTTGACGTCGCCCGAGAGCCGAGTCAGGCCGGCATCATGGTGCCCTCAGCCCTCGCCAGCCGCTTGTTCTCAGGCTCCACCCACCGCACGCTTCTGCGAGTCGGGCACCAAAGAGTGCGCTCTAAGGAGCAGGCAAAACAGAGAGACAGCGGTATAGAAACATGGGCCCCATTGTGTGTTTTGTCTCCCCGTCATCTGACTCATGGCCACTTGGGGATCTAAGACACACATTTTGGCAGAATGCAGTCTTTACTGAGGTGCACGGGAGAGGAGATCTTCAGGATCGCGAATGCCATGTCATTTAACGATGACCACAGGCCGAATGCCGGTGAAAAAATGCCCCAAAACTTAATTATTGTGTTAGCAGTTTGTTTTGGGAAGTGTATGGTCCATGAACATCATATAGGAAATACCATAACCATTCCAATATCTCCCCTGACAGGTCTGTTGGGACAGTCCAAGTGACATCCTGGACATTCGAAATTCAAGCTTCTAAATGAACCAGGAACGCAAACGGTTCCGGCTGAGATATCCTGAAGCCTAGGGTGACCCCATTTTCCCCTGGTCTGTTTTCATAACTTAGGAGCTGGGAGGACTGGGAGCTGAGACAAGAAGCTAAACAAAATCAGAAAGGGGATTAGACGGATTTCACCCGTGTTATGGCAGCTGAGTGTCGCGGTGCCTGAGAATGTCAGGTCAACGTCGCAGAACCTTGCCAGTCATGGGAGGAAAGCGAGGGAGTGATGGATAACAGGAAGACCGAACTAAAACATGAAAAACAAAACTTTGGTTTGGCGCGAACACAAAAGGAATTCAAAATGGGTATTGTGAATAGTGCAGTTAGAATAACATTAAAATATGGTGCAGTCATGAGGACAGCCCTAGAGGAATCTGTGCCCTGAAATGAAAATAAAGAGGAAGGGGGGGGGGGGGGGGACAGAGCGGTGTTCGGGGAGAGGGTACCCTGGGGAGGAAAGAGGCCCAGAACTCCTTTTGTGCACAACACAGAACGATCCCCCAATTACACGACAAAGGGGCTTCATTCAGGAGCCGTGGGTTCGAACATTGGGGCTTTGCATGCATAATGAGAGTCATTCTGGAATGCTAGCTGAATCCAAGGCAGACACAGGGCACCTCTGTCGGACGCCGCCGGGATCGACGCTTCGACAGGAGCCGTGCGGACGGGTCCGGCTCGTCAAACGTTTCGAAAATGACGGACGTCGTGCAGCCCCGTTTAATTTCATGCTCTGAGGGGTCTTTACAAAAACAAACCAATTCTTTATCCCTTTCATTTGGCAGTTAAAGAGACTGCTGGTCACAGCTGAGTGGATTCGGTTGGGGGACACAGTGCATTTTGAGGATGAATGGATTCTCTGTGTCACCCGTGCACTGGTGAGCACAGCTGGAATTGTCCATGTGAAGAATATGCACTACATATCATTCTACGGCACATATGACAGTATATTTGCGTTATAATGCCACGGCATATAAATATATCCACCCATCCTACAATCGTTTATCATGGTCAAGGTCATGGAGAAACATATACATTTTATTGAATGCATTATTTTGTATTGTATCTAATATCTCACTTAATGTATTTTACCCCAACCTTGTGTCCTGGATTTTCTGGGAAAAACTTACTGACCTAAAAGCAGAAGAGGTGCTTTTGGAGGAGTTTGACCAGGGAGTGCATTATGTGGAGAAAAGTATTGGGACACCTGGCCATTACACCATGACACTCCATTCTAAATCCATAGGCATCAATATGGAGTTGGTCCCCCCCCCTTCAGCTATAACAGCTGCCGCTCTTCTGGGAAGGCTTTCCTCAAGATTATGGACAGTGTCTGTGGGAATTTTTGCCCATTCATCCAGATGAGTATTTCTGAGGTCAGGCACTGATGTTGGAAGTGAAGGCCTGGCTTACAATCTCTTCTAGTTCATCCCAAAGGTGTTTGATGGGGTTGAGGTCAGGGCTCTGTGTGGGCCAGTCAAGTTCTTCTACAGTAAACTCACCCAACCATGACTTTATGGCCCTTGCTTGGGGCATTGGTGCAATGTCTTGCTGGCACAGAAAAAGCTCTTCCCCAAACTACGTAGAATTGTATAGAATTGCATAACAATTCTAGAATATGCATATTTAGATATTTTGGACATGTCTATGCTTCCAACATTGTGGGATCGGTTTAGGGAAAAGGCCCTTTTCTGTTCCTCCATATTGAGGCCTATTTGCATATAGTGTGTAGGACCTCCATCTGGACAGCAGGAGAAGCATCCCAGGAAGCCGCCTCATGGAACTGGTGTAGACAGTAGGGAGGAAACAGTAGGGTCAGCCAGTCCCTGGAGCAGTTTGGGGTTAAGGGTCTCGCTCAAGGGCCCAATGGTGGGATCACTCTGTCGATCACGGGATCTGAACCGGCAACCTTCTGAGTCCCAACCCACACAGTCCCTCCCCCACCTAACAAACATTTTTTTTGGTCAGTGCATAATTCCATGCATGTTATTTTATAGTTCTTATGTCTTTATTATAATTCTAAAATTTAGAGAATAGTACAAATAAACCTTTCTTTATGTGTGTGTGTGTGTGTGTGTGTGCAAAATTATGAGGCATATTTAGAGATGATATTGTTTGGTATTTAACATATTAGATGGGACACTGCTGGCTTCCTGGTAAATATTCAGCTATGAAATTTCAGTGTAAATCCAAAATGTATAATTTAACAGATGAACTTAGGTAACCCCACTGTCATTTCATCCCCACGCCCACCCATTTCCTGCAGACTGATAAAGTTTGGCAGCAGTGGAAGTTGAGGTGCCAGGGGAAATGAGCAATCCCCACCTCTGTGTCCCGTTTCTGGAAAAGCAGCAGATTCCTCTGACCGCAGCAGGCGGGTAGCGAGGCAGGACACTCCGCCGCTCGCTGACCGCTCTATGTTCTCCACTGCAGATAATCATCTGTGCTGCTGCAGAGTCAGAAACATTTACGCTTTCGCATTTACAGCCCCCCCGGTGTGTAAACACATTCTAATATGCTGCGATTCCTCGCTACATTGAGAATGACCCCGTTTAAAGTGGGCTGTAATTAAGCACAAGACTCTGGGCAAACATTCAGGTTGCGGCCCCCCCCGGCATGTGACGGCACGGGCGTCGGTGGGCGTGGACCGGCCAGAACCACCAGGGGTGCTCGTCGGCCGATTAAAACGGGAAATGGACCATAGGAACTTAGAAATAAATTCACCAGATTTGTTTTGCTCACTGTTTGTGAAAGAAATCCGACTGACTTTATGGGTTTCTCTGGAACATGTGTTCTTCTGTATTGCCTATTATGGGCCCAACATTCATCCATCCATACATCCATCCTCCAACATTATACAGCACTGGGATACAAGGAGCTGACCCAATCACAGAAAGTGCAGGGCATAAGGCAGGGGGCGGCCAAGCCCTATCCTTTGGGTTCCTGTGTTTTCAGGAGCCCTGCAGATGGTCCATCTCCAGCACTGGTCTGGTTATGCTGCCCCCAGCGGCCCTGGGATGGTCCATCTCCAGCACTGGTCTGGTTATGCTGCTCCCAGCAGCCCTGGGATGGTCCTCTCTCGGCACTTTGCAGGCCCCCTTCCTAAGCATTTCTGCCCGTCATTATGGTCCATTTCCTACCATACCAAAATATGGCTAACAAAAACCAGCGTGGATCCAGGAGTTCCTACAGTGGTGACCAGCATTACGTCCGCAGCTGTGCTTTTGACCTCCATGACCCCTGGGCCCCTCTGCGTGGGGCAGTCAGGCTCGGGGTCACCAGCCTTGTTTCTCTGCGAGGCTGATGGACAGACACCCTAAACCAGGAGTAGCCCATGTCGGTCAGGGTCGCGTTTCACTACAAAGTGACAGTCTGTCCAATGGGGGGGGGGGGGGGGGGGGGGGGGGGGGGGAGCACTGAGACATGCAAAAACAAACTGGACCACCCCCTCCCCTTCACCAAGTTAGGAATACTGAGCTGTACAGCACCCGGAATAAGGGAGCAGAAATTTTCTTGTAGGAGAAGTACAGTGGCGAGAGGAAAGCGTTCATTACGCACCCAGATTGGAGGATAGGGACATGGGGACAGTCTTCCTGCGATTAGCTCATTTAATCCATTCAGTTTCCCCACTGTGTTAGTCACCCCTGCCTGGGTGGGGGGTGGGGTCTTGTTTTTACGGCTGAACCCCACCCCCTTAATTCACATTTAGCTCAAACAGATTATTCCTTAATAGGCACTGATTTTTATCAAAATATGGAAGTCCAAGAAAAATTTCTTCATTACTAGCAGAATTATTTAGCTATTTCTTAAATCCTCAACCAAATGATATTTTTGTAATTATTTTAATTTTTTACTCCATATTATAGAGTTATTACAGTTATTAGAGTTCCAAAGGGTTCCGTTTTCTTGGACAGTTCATAATAGAATGACTGTAGGCCATTTTTGGAATATTACGTAAGAATTCATAAGCACTGAACAAAAAAAGAGATGAACGGGCATTTCAGCAGCACAGCCCCACTGTGTGAGCCCTCCCTGTCTCTCTCCCCTTGTCTCTCTGCTCCTCTCTCACCCCATTCAGCTTAAGGCTCTCTCACATATTCTCTGTCTCTCTCTCTCTCTCTGTCTCGCTCGCCCTCTCATTCTCGCCTGTCCATTTTCTTCTCTTTTCTCAGGCACTCTTTAGCTATTCTTGTCAATTAAATGCAGTTTGTTTTTACGGAGCCCTTCCCACAGAGGCTGCCTCGACGAGCCCGGCGGACACTTAGCAACAGCGGCGCCGGGGACGGAGGGCGCTTAGAGCGACGCGGTGTGAAAAGGAGCGGGACGGGAAAAAGGGCCAGCAAGCAAACTCCAACCTTAGCTATAGGTAAAGAACACACCAACAGACACAGGAAGTGACGCGGGGGGGCAGGGGGGCCTCTCTCCTGACCTCGTTAGCTGATCAGCTGGTCAGCCTGTAATGGCTCTGAATCTGTGATGTCAGCTGAGGAAGTCCCGCCCACTTCCTCGGAGGCAGGGAGAGGAAGCTGACATCAGGATCTGTCCTGATACTTAGGCACGATGGATACAGGCGTATGGCCTGGAGTATCAGCAGGGTTATTTATTGTCAGTGAATTATAGGCCTACGGCCTAGATTTTAATGTGTGTGTGTGTGTGTGGGGGGGGGGGGGGGGGGGGGCTTACATCAGCTACGGATTCCATTAACCAGGAGGCTTTATTGTCTTTCCTTTCTTGAGTTGAGAAATGAGCTGAGATAGCACCTGGGTTTGTGCACACTAAGTCAGTCCCGTCAGATAAGCGGGGGCTCAGCGCCTTATAAGCTGGGAGAATTTTAAAGGACATCCTGAGCTGAACAGGAAGTGTCCCGTCCATTCATTCGCTCCCCTCCGCCCTTCTCCAGCCCCCCATCCCCCGCCTCCCCTTGGTTCTCATGGTGTAGTTGCCAGCAAGCAAAAGAGAGAGGACTGAAAAGGGTTAAAATGTTGACAACAGGACAATCTCGACATAGTCAGGCCCCCCGTGCAGTGAGAATTAGCCACTGGCTGACTAGATGTGAACAAAACTGGGGGAAAAGAAACTGCTAAACAAAAGCAAGAACTCATTTGAAGTTGGCGTGCGCCTAGGGGCGGCACTGAAGGCCCCGAGATCGGCGAGAGTCCCGGCGTTACATAACCGATCACAATGAACCATAACCAGCTCCATGACGGGGAGAATCTCAGACAGTGAGAGTAACGTGTCCATAAGACGACAGACGGGCTGCTGACGCAGTGGATCACAAGCTGCGTGACAGCTACATCTGGAGACGTCCCTCAGGGCCTCGGAGACCTGGGGACAGTGCCTCTGAAGATTTCCAGTGTGCAGAATAAGACCATGAGTATCTTCTGCAGTTTGCAGAATCCTGCTGAACAGCCAGACAGAGCGTTATGTTATCAAGAGGCCTATGCCTTAGATTTTTGCCAGTGAACAGTAATGTGAAAACAGCAGTGGGGGAACTCAGACTAATAAAGTAAATATTTTAACTAATACAGTACTTTTGGCAGGAATATATAATATGGATTTAAATATATAACAGGAATATATAACTTGGATTTTAGAACAATAGCGGTAACAATATAGTAAGTCCCTTATGAGCGACACATAGATATTCATCTTGACGTAGAGGTTCTGGAATGCAGAATGGCTGTTTTATCCCCGCTGTCTGTCAGTGCCGGCCGGGACACACGCATGGAACAGTTCGGCCCTCACGCCTTCCTTCCTGTGTTTCTTTTTTTCCTTAGGATTCTCTCTCTCTCTCTCCCTCTCTCTCTCTCTCTTTCCTCACCACAGTTTCCCACCGTTTCGCACAAAATAAATTCTCATTAACAGCCAAATTGTTTTCAGATGCTGGGTGAAGGGGGCCGGGTGGGGGGGGGGGGTTTCCCTAGTAACGGCTCAGGCATGGGGGGCAGCCTGGCGTCCGCGCGACAGAGCAGCGGTGTGAGATCCGGGCGTCCCACAAGCCGCATCGCCGGGTCCCAGTGAGCCCATTCTGCAGGGCACAATGTGCACCAGTGGGCGGCCTTTCTGCTCTGCGAAAGCCAGCCTGCGCTGCAGCGGTACCTGCTGGAAGGTATAAACATCGCGAGCCGCTGCCGGCTTTCAGCCCTGCTGATCTCTAGCTGGGGACGGAGCCGCACTGACACGGTCTTCTCTGCATCTGAAAGCCCTCACAGAACATTTTGCAAGTCACTAATAAAAGCCAGGCGAACAGTGGGACAGACGCTTTTCATATAAACAGCCTGGGTGAGTATGAACAAGGAAACCAGACACCCCCCATAATCCACTGGGGCTCTGTTCCTTTGACCTTCACCTGTCCTGTTAAACATTCCCCTGCAGGTGCATGCTGGGACATACGGATGCCTGGGCCCACAATTCCTGGTCCATGGACTGACTGAGAAATAGTCCAGGTCATGTGACCATTATGTACCCTGTGGGCATGACGCTACACATTTCTGCCAACAAAGGAAAAGACTGCATACTAATTACATAAATAAGACTCAAGATTTAAGACTTAATTTGCCATATGCATAGTGAATAGTCAGTTCCATTATGCAATGAAAGTCTTACTTTACACGTCCTTCCACTAAACACAAACATAAAAACAAACACAAACATACAGATTGAGGTACAAAGTATAAACGAGAAATGGTCATTATGTCACTTATATGCAATAGTACAATATTTACATTCTGGTGGGAAAAACAATGTTCACAAATTAATCTGCCAATTCATGCTGACATAATTAAAAATTTTGTTGAGTCTTATAGTTAGATATATAACTATTGAAACCTGTTATGGATAAAGACCAGCCAGCACAGCAGTGATTAACTGAGAATAATACTGTATACGGCCCTTAGAGCAGACAGACGGTCTCCCTACCTTCCTCTGAGCCTGAGCCCAACCACAGACAGCAGAGGATCCTACCGGTAGCTGATTGTTGGACAGGGGCCTGGGACACAGCTGGAGCT
>JAODJW010000033.1:22302070-22331133 GCA_026777045.1 Hyperopisus bebe
GGGCGAGGTCATGCGGCGACTTCTTCGTCATTTGGGGCCTGCTGGGCTGAACACAAACCTTTATATTTGCATCTTTCTGGGGTCCGTCCATCTCTGTGGGTATAACCCTAATCCCAGCTATAAGAATCTTAATCCCCATCCAGCCCTAACCATAAGTAACCAAACAGAATACAAGACATTTTTAGTTTTTTGATTTATGAAAATGAGGTTTGTTTGGGGACCTGAAAAACTAATGGCCCCGCGTGTCTCTCTCTCTCTCTCTCTCTCGGAGCCGCCAGGGCCCCACCTCCTGCGGGACATCAGGCAGATTGATCTAAGCATGCTCCCCGGCATGTCCATGTTCCACATTTCCTGCCTGCTTTGTGTAGCTTTAGCATACGTGAGGGGCTTTCTGATAATTATTTGCCCCCCAGGTTAACAAATAAGATTAGGCTTCTTGTGAATTAGTTGCAGATTGTGAGTGTAATTGGACTTCTAATTATCTCGTTAGGGGAAGTAAACGCAATTATTCATGAGAGTGATTTGACAGGTGATGTTCCCCCACCCCCGCAATGGTCTCACCCACAGTCTCAACCCACTCACCCATAAGAGAATGCGTCGTTAGACCTCCACCTGGATATGACGGAGGCTGCCAGGCCAGCTAGAAGCGCCGTGCAGTCAAAGAACATGTGGAAGGAGTCTGATATGAGTCCTAAACTGGGAATCGGGCCAGAACATACAGACACACACAACAGAGTCATAAACCAAACGTGAGCCGGTACACTGTGTCCGGGTGGCACCACGCCGGGTGACACCCTGCCCGTTTTACGCAGTGGACCTGCGTCAGAGTACACACCACACAGGGAACGAGAGCAGCGGCCGCAGGGGTAACAAGAGGACCCATCACAAGTTAATCAGGCAGAAACCAGCTGACATCCAAATCATAGCAGGACCACTGACTGTCATGACCCCTGATACCAAAGACACATGTAACTGTACCACTCCAGCCCAGAACAGCGCCAGCGGACTGATTCAAAGCCCTGATTATGCAGCAATGGTGATGTTCCTGTGGGTAACCTGAGTATTTAGGGCAAGATCCCAGGGCCCAGGTAAGCTTAGACACCCACAACAGACAGCCCAGCACTCCATGGATACCACCAATAAGCATATGGAAGAGTGCAGCTAATTAACTTTTGCTGTTGATGACAGAAAACCATTCAATTAATGGTCCCACTCCTGAGTCAGTTATTCAAATTTTGGAAATTTCAGGAAAACCAACTCCCCTAATACACGATAAAATATCACAGATATTCAGTCATTACCAGTTGAGTGCTCCTATCGTGTCCCCTGAAAGCACACAACACAGACAGGAGTGGGACAGGAGCACCCTGCCTACTTAGGTGCAGAATGGCAGCCAGTCAGTTTATATATATAAGGCTGCTGTCCTCAATAATAAACCTTTGTAACAATACAGAATTGCCTACTTTAGCATACAGGTATTGAGTAAGAGGAACCAGAATACAGGAGTATGTTATCTCTGTGGGGGCTTTTTCAGCAGTAGTCCTAAACACACATGCCATCAGGGAACGAAATGCAGGGTGACTGAATTGTATGACTGATCTTCCAAGTAATTTCATTCATATGCTCGTTCCTTCATTCATTCATTCATTCATTGCATCTCTGCAAGACTAATGTTTGCCATTATACAGCTTACTTTTGCTCACACTTTACTGTGACTTTGATGCGTATTTCAATAGCACAGTCAGTACCATAATTTTACTATATCATATCGATTCTGCCCATACTACTAATGGAAACTGCCACTCATCACTACCTCTACTATACTGATGACGAGCGTGCCGCCTGTCCGCCACGGGGACACCCTCACCACGCGACTTCACGCGGCGTCCACGCTCGAGCCGCCCCCTCGGCGCTAACGCTACGTGGCACATCCCGCACGGCAGCGGTGCCGGCGCTACGCCGCTCCGTCCTCCGGCTGCCTTACCTGTTACTCCATAAGCCGTAGAGCAGCTCCACGAAGGCGAAGGAGAGGTTAAGACACAGGAAAAAGAACAGGTTTCGGGACGTTTTGTCCGACAGGATCGACCTGGAGACGAGAATGACCAGCAATGGGCGGCAGGCTTCGCGAAAGGCCACATCCGCCGCAGCACCGCACACCACTGGCTAGTGTGATAAACCGGAGTTTCATAAAGAAATTACGGACCCATCTAACATCTCAATGATCTTTTAGCTGGAAAATCTATATAGTTTTTCCGGATTCCCATTTACCTGAAGTTGATTACAAATAACCTGCTATCCTCTAGTACGCCGTACGGTTCCCTTACTTCCTTGAAGTCCTCGAATTACTACCGATTCCGATCTAATAAACATACAGACAACTGCAATGAAATGTGTTTACACACATTGCGTTAACTGCTAAGTTATTTTTTCATCTGATTTTGTTAACAAAGCCTCTACTGTCTTGATTCTTGAGTATCTGATATAATATTGCACATGGCCCACAAATCCGGGGATTTAATGCAACTAAAGAAAATGACCCGCTAACGCAGCCATTTGATAACTGAGTTTAAGTCAGTCTTTGGGCTTGCTTTGTCCGATTGTGTTTCGTGCACCGAGAGGACGGCGGCGACGGCCTCGGGGAATGCGCCCCCAAATAGTAACCGAGCTCCGGCGAACAGTAACTCCCACGCCGCTGCTTTCGGAACACACTAACAAAGCCGAAAAGCCCTCTTTAAAATACTGCGCGACTTGCCTGAACCATCCCGATATCTTGACAAGAAGGTTGAATTTGGCAGGCTTGTATTCATCATCTTTGATAGACAACGGTAACATTTTAAGGCTGCTAAGTCCCGTAAATGAATACGGACTGTTCGCTCTGCCTCGCCGGTTTCCTGATTCTAGATAGAGGTCCGCGGCAAGACGCTTTACTGACCAAGACCCCTGACTCCTGCCTTCACCGGAGATAACCTTCATATAATGCTGGATAGTTAAGTTAGACGGCTGTTTTTAAGCGCCTTATCATGCGCATTTAATTAATTTTAAGTTATATTTCATACAAATATTTTTATTTTGTACGATTTTTTTTTATTTAAACGTGAAAAAGTTACGTCAGAAAACACACTTCAAAAATGACTCAGTCAGTTTACTCAGATATTGTTAGTTAATGCTTGAATTTTATCAGGGTTGTATGAAAAACGAAAAAGATCAGTGTTATTAAAACATTTGTGATACCCAAGAATTAGGACTATGACATAGGTAAAAGAGAGTGTAATTCCATCATTACTGGACTCGAAACATGTCTTCTTTGTTAAACTTTGTATTATATGTTATTAAAGTGAGCCATGAAAGAGAGGTAATTAATTTTACATTTCGAAATGTTGCCGAATCTCAGGGATGATATGCTCTTGTCTTTTATCTCCGAAACGGGTCATGTTTGACAAAGGTCTTTGCTTTTGGATCGTAATCGTCATTGTTTATTCCTCCTGCGCATAGATGGCGATCTTCGAAGCTTTGGCTATCTTAATACATCTAATGCGATATATATAAGCCTACGTGTCTATTTATCGATAATAAATATATAACACATATGAAAGCATCAAGCCTGTAAAACCGCAAACACCGGAAAAATTGCAAAACTACACAAAGGACAAACTTTTGCCATAAAATATTAATATTCTAAATATATCGATAAAATCAAAACATGTTTTTGCCGAAATAACACCTCCATGGTTTTAAAGTGAGAGTACTCTACAGTATAGTATTAGTGTATTGGTTGTCTTAGAAATTTGACTTGATTCTATTTTATTTTTTGATATGATAATTGTTAGATTAAGTCCTTCTCTTTAATCTATAATTGAAATGTTTCCTCTAGCGTAACAATTAAGTTAATGTTTTTCATAACCGTTTATCCAGACCTGATGGTGGACAACCTGTAGTCAATCGTTGCAAGCAGAGTGCATGAGGCAGCAAAAAGCTTGGATGGGATGCTGAGCAAAATGTACTGAGGGGTCCCAGTGTGGTGACACTTCATCAGGAGGCCCACTAGTTTTAGCTACGCCCCTGTCCATCACTCGATTTTCTCGAAATTTACTTTGATTTTTCATTTTCATTTATGTTAATAACTATAAACCTGTTATTACCATTTAGTTTTTGTCTAACATGAAGCCTGGGTAATTAGGATAAGTATGCAGAACAAAACAAAAACTACATCTGAATGTATAACTACGGAAATGTGTTAGGAAATAAGTTCAGACATTAAATACAAGCTTTTTGGTTGAAAAGTGAATGATGAGAAAACTGTCCAATAAAAGCACTTATTCTGGTTTTCATTTCTGGCCTCTAGATGTCACCCAAATATCGGCGGCAAAGCACAATCGGTCGTTTTAGTGTTTATGAGACGCTGCCGATACCTGTATAAAATATCAGGAACTGATCCTTCATAATCGATCTGCTGCAAATGATCACATTCAGTTCCAATACTTACCCGGTATAGTGTCTTTGTGAGGATGCGCAGAATGAATAGAATGAAACTATAATTTATATGCCACGTTTACAAGGTGCATTGGAACGCTGCTCTTCACGTATCACGTATCATATCTTGCTCTCCTCTGAACGTACGGTCAGCCAATTTTTGTTTAAGGGTCCAATGGTGATGTAAAAGCACAGGATCTGAACCAATAACCGTCTGACCACTGAGGCCTAAACAGAACTGGGGAGCAGAAATCACGTGCCAGTGGTATCATTTTTAAATAATTAAACTGAAATGTTTATAGTTATATTTTGACTGTTTAAAATATTTGATATCTGTGTATGAGTTACAGATTAGTGTGTCTCCATTCTGGCAGGGATTGAGCTAGTGTGTCATGTCACGTGTCTTTTATCTTGCTAAGTGTTTGTGAACCCCATTCTCAGGAGCTGGGAGGGAGCAAAAGTGTGGACTGTCCGCTGGTCCCATAGGACCGGCTTGAGGAACACTGAACTAGCACAATAATTTTCTTGGAAGCAGATTTTCTTCAGATCAGGTTAGCATTCAGACATCCTAGGAACAATTAATCTGTCTTAATTGTCTTGGGAGAATTTGAAAGCTCTGATCGAAGAGTGATTTTCTTACCATAGGCTACTTTAAATCATGTGCATCCAGTTGAAGATGTTTTTACATATTGACCATCCATCCATCCTTCCATCCTCTAACCACTAATCTTCTAACTGCTTTTGAATACAGGGTTATGGAGATCCTGGGTCCTGCCAAGTCGTAAGGCAGAGGAATACCACGGACAGGATGGTTTTATATGTCGTCTTTATATATTTTTGTGTCATTTCTTATTTAAAAATGATCATCTCAAAGTATGTTTTAATTACCAAAGATAATTAGGACATATGAAGTGAGTTTCCAACATTTCCCAGAACTCAGTAATCAGTAAGGGAAATCCTTAGAGCTGTGTCTCAAAAAGGACTGTAAGCATGGAAAGGTTTCCATAGTAACGTTTTCTGTAGACTATTGAGAGGAATCTATGGTCCAGACAGTTTCCCCGGTTACCCTGACCGAAGCCCTCTCAGAGCTCCCAGCATGTGTCTTTATTAATGAGAGCTGCTGAGATTTGCCTTCTGAAGAAAAAGTAAAGAAAACCGGAATAAATTTTGCTCGCCATGAATATATTGCAAACAATCTCAGATAAGCGGGCGTGATATTGGAATGTATGTTTAGGCATGGGTGATATAAACAATATACTAACATCATAATGTAAAATTTAAACTATAACAAAATCAAAAATTTGATAAACTCAATAAGGAACTTTGATTGATAGCACAAATCAGCCTATCACAGAAACAAATGCCATTACAACCAATCACATGCAGGGGCATTGCTAGAGATTCTGGGCCCCATGAAACCATTTCATATTGGGCCCCCAACTCAGAGCAATGCAACTATGTTTCACATTTTTTAGGGCCCTTGGATTCCTCCTACCTATCTCCACTTGACTGCACCCCTGATCATATAATGGTCTCACAAGAATATACAACAAACAAACAGTAAGACCGATTGTGCTAGCAAAGCACGCGACATGCTATGTTTTAAAACTATCAAGGAAGAGAGAAGCACTCCTTCAGAGGAAGTTTCCAGTGTTGGTGAAGAAGACGCCAGCTAAGGAGCCATAACAGCTTTTGAAAAGGAGATATCGTAAATAAACAAAATTAAAAGGGTTGGTGGGGCGGTACTTTTTGCAGTTCAAAGTCTGCCGCACAACAGACTGCTGATGTGTACTGTAAACTGTCAAACACTTGTGCCAACTGAAGCAGGAAACACTGTGAATTTGTTTCACCACTGGAAGCATTGCCATCCAGCAGAACATGCAGAATGCAAATGTTTACAGTCACACCTGCAAATAAGGTTTCCACTTTCAATATGGAGAAAAATTGGTTACAAATGGGACATAGTTTATTTTTCACTATTTTTGTGAAAACGATACCAGTAATGTCAAACCCGAACCCTGGAATGAGTAGGGAGGTGGTTAGAGAAAAAAACAAATCCTACCGTTGGCGTTTTCTAGTTACTCCTTATGGCAAAACATTTTTATTTTTGTAGATTTATTTGTTACAATTAGATGTCATTTTGCAGTCCATTTAATGTGTTGCCTTTTTCGCATTCTGTTTTCATGTTAGATTCCTAAGGGACGTTTAAGTAAAAATGAAGCCTAGCAGTAAAGGATCAGTATCTTGAATTATATTGTGATAATTATCAATATCAACTGATATGAAAATATATATATTGTGATAAAATATTTTGCAATATCGATATAATGTTTAAAGTTATTTGTCTGGGTAATAAATGTATATTTCCTTAGAAAAAAAATACAGTTTAACATTACAATATATGTAGATGAACATGAATTTGTTCTGTCTTCCCAAAAGTTGCTGATATCTTGTTGGATGGATTTAAGAACATTGCTTCAGTTCCCAAGCATCTCCATGGTGTGATAGTGAGTCAATAAATACATGGGTATATTGGATAGACACTGCAAATACTGGGGCGACTTCCACAGAAACGGTCAAGCAAACATTTTTTGACAGACATAAGATTATAGTCATGAAAATTGCAAAATTATTTCATGTGTCAAAGGGAACAATATGGTAAACCATGACGGCATATACCAAACAAGGACAAGGAGCATCAGCAAAGTGGAGGAGTGGTGGCAAGTCGAAGGTCACAGGCTGCTAAGAAGCGCAAACACAGTGTCAGAAGAACGAGCACTTCTTTGACTTAGTTTCCACTAAAGCCGGACCCTGAGAAACGGTAAAAATTAAAATGGCCTGATGAAGCTCCTTTCACCTTTATCTCGCATCTCAGATGCACTGACCTTTAGGGAAAGACGAAGCATTCTGTCAGCCTTTGCATCCATCTCATGGGAGTCAGGATTCTGCACGGCCGTAACACCCAAGGATCATGAGGCAATTTTACAGGATCGAGTGTGCCCTATGTTGCAAACACAGTTCCATCACGATGTTCCCATATTCCAAGATGACAATACCCTCATAGGCACTGATAAGAACTGCGATGGAGTCTCACCCCTTCCATGAAGTCCCTCATTGCCAAATCTCATTATTGTAGATTTACAATTTCTTTATTTACCCTTTATCTAAACCGGCAGACAACCACTGTAGCAACTGGGGGTTAAGGGCCAGTGTTGAAATCACTTTGTCAACCCATAACCAAACTTTTACAGGATGTTCTGGAATATAGAGTGTGAATTTCCATGTCCTATATGATGAGTGATTACCAAATCACATGCAATTTGGATAACTTGCATAACACCCATGTTACACTTCTAGTTACACAGAAACATAATTATGCTTTATTGTACTGTCGTTTGCTTCCATACCTTTAAACTAGGCACATAAAACAAATTGCTCGAACAAAACAGTGGTTGAAGTGCTCTGCTCTGAGATGGCAGGTCGAGATCTGGCCTATATTATTTCATGATTTGTCAGATGTGTTAACAGACAGGAGACCCAGAGCTGGTATCATTCTCATGAGTGATTCAGCTGCAAGCCCGCCAATTGTGGTGGGGGGGTGGGGGGGGGTGGACCAGGCACAGCTCCAGTTAGTCCTTATCTCTCCATTCCTGTCTCGTATGGGGAAATGTGAAAACAAAAAGTGCTGAGGTACAAATGATTTTCATCATTCTTCAGCTGTATTTAACAGCAGGATAAAGACTTTGAGAGGGATTGGTTGAACAAAACATGAAATGTTTCTTTTTGTTTGATTCAGTGTTTTTTTATTCTCAGTAAGAAAGATGGAATTAATAATTAAGGACTGACTTGTTAGAACAGCTGATTCAGCATAAGTAGGCTAGAAGCATATTGCTGGGGAAAGTTTGAAAAATTCCCAGATTTGACGTAATGTGACAATTGAAGAAACAGCAGCACTCACTTTGATACAAACACTTGGATATTACCCCAGAATGTCCAAATTTTCCTATCTATCCATTTGTTTTACCTTATCGCTAATTCCATTGGAATTTTGTTCAGTCTTTGTGAAAAAATTGAACAACATTCCAAAGAAATTTGAGATAAAGTACAAATGGCAGCCAAAAATCATATCACCACCTCCTCATGGTGCCCGCTGGAAACAAGGGACCTTGGTAACTTAGCTAACAGTGAGGGTCTCTGATGCCATGTGGAGCAACATACCTGTTGCAGTATTCTTCTGGTCACAATAACATCATGGCTAAGTCATTCATATCCACAGTTATCTGCACATCGTCTTTGTCTGAACAATGTGAACAGCATGCAAGAGCTACCTGCTTATGGATGGAACAGGCTAAAGAAGCTAGCCCATCATCATCAACATTACTATCACCATCATCGACATCTCCGACACCCCCAGAAAGTGAGCCAACATTGACACCTCTGGTTAGCCACCAGGAACATCGGAACGCTCACTGGCCACTGGAGAGAACATGCCACCACCCTGAAGAACCAAGATATTGACACTGCATGTAAACAAGAAACAAACGGGACAGGAGGTAAAGCGAAAAATTGGCAGTGGCTACAAGCTCTTCCATAACAGCAGAAACTCAAACAGGAATGGGATTGCAGTGGCCGTATGTAAGGAACTACCAGAAAAGGTTGGCAAAGCGAACAGAATAGCTTAGACACTAGCTTATGAAAATTGAAGTTGGTACAACTTCCTACACACCTCAGCTGAGTTGCCTCGGCGATGAGAAAGACCAATTCTGAGAAAGTTTTGACGTGCTCCTGCAATTAGTCTCTCTAGAGGAGCAACTGCTGCTTGGTGGAGCCCTGAACAGCCATGTACACAGAGAAGAGTACAAACAACATCATGGTGAGCAAGGAATTGGAGTCAGAATTCGCAGAATTCTGGGACCAGCGGACCTCCTCCGTTATAGACGATATTCCGTTATAAGCGAGTCCTCTATAATGGGATTTTACTGTACGTGAAATGCGGCGAGCAAACGGATGTGCTTTTTGTTGGTGAACAATGAACAGAAAACAGCTTGAATTTGTCTGAACCATAAACATCTTAATCTTGCAAATCTCAGCAAAGTTCTCTTAAGAGCTGTTGCCTCAGATTCAGCATTGTTGATCTTTCTTGAGTAGAGGACATCCTGTTGTGTTATCATCTTACATAATACAACGTAGCTGGAAACTGAGGGTTAGAACAGTCATGTCTTCATGTAGAAAGACTTTTTTAAATGATTGATTGTGTCTAATATAATAGCCATATGGTCCTTGTTTCCTTACAGCCTCCTACAGATCCACAAGTACAAGTACTGCTACCTTATGAGGAGCGTGACTTATAGGAAAACCTGACCTTGAATGACCTTATAATGTCATCTGACACAAGTCTGTGTGTTTTAGACATTCTGACGTAAAGGGAAGCAGGACTAACAAGTGATCACCACTCGCTGGTGAGTTGGAGTTAGCAGGATGGGTCAGAGAGATGCCAACAAGTAGTCAAGCTGAAGTTTCCCTGTGAGAATAATTCTGCTCACATGTCTGGAATAATTTCCGAGGTCGGGGTCACTGACAGTGAATGTACCATATCTGAGGTCTCAAGTGACACGGCGTCCGTAGGCTGGGGTCACCGGCAGTGAGGAAAGCTGCCTCCTGAATCAGCTGAAAGGTGCCGGCAGGCCGGAAGATCTGCAGTTAAGGCAGTTTTGGATGTGAGGGGCTCAGGGAGGTGATGGAGAGACTATGGAACTGGAAACAGTTCCAAAATATATATTTTGCAAGCCTCACAATGTCTCAGGATGGGGAAGATGGACCTTTCACAGGCTCTGTTATGTAAGAGGACCTCACTGTCAGGACTGAGATCAGGACAGGTCAAACAGTGGGATTAAAACAGTTATGTCTTCAATTTATTGTAGAAAGACATTTGATATAAATGACTATTGTCTCAAATAGTAACCATATGGCTTTTGTTTCTTTACATCCCATACAGATCAACAGTACAACCTATTTCTAAGTCACAGAATGCCAGAGGCCACAAGGCTTAACCTTGTAATAACTTGACTGTTACTCCAAGTTCACATTAGGGTATACAAAAAGGATGTAACTGAACAGATCTCTAGCAGCGAGCTGGGAGGGAGCAAAAATGTGGACCGGCTGTGGATCTCTGAGGAGCGGATTGGGAAACACTGCGCTACACTAATGCTGTCCCACACTCTCAAAGGCTGCCCTAAGCTGGAGGACTGAGTAAATTCAATTCGATCTGTAGCAGAAAATGCTGATTAGCTACAGCTTGCTACTGGCTAATTATTACAATCATTATCTGCTGAATCTACTGCATAGCAAAACCATGGCAAGGATTACTCTGAAACAAATCATGAACCTTCCATTGGCCACCTCTAAGATATTCCATAAAAACATTTATAGGTACTAAATAAAAGTTATGCATGGTCAGTCTCCTTTTGATCTCTGAGGCAGGATCATACTCTGTTTTGGTCCTTAGAAACTCAATTGCACTATTGTAATGAAGATCATCTTGTTCACACTGACGGCAATGCGAGGGGGAGACCATTAGCTGGTGTCAAGAGAGTTCCAACTTACAAATGAGCTATATTAAAAAAAAAACTTGTAGTAGCAAATTTACAACATACTCAGTGGGTTATAACTTATAAGTTGTTGATGATAATATTACTTATGTCACTTACGGCTTACAAAGCAGGGAACAAAGGATAGACAGCAATATTGCCAAAGACTTCCTCTATCTTCCCAGATGGGCTGAGTTCACTGCTCTCCAATACTCTCGCTTCTCCAATTCATTCTCCAAAAAGCATTGTATCCTTCTGCCATAGTGCTGAAGCTCCACGGTTGCCATGACAGCAGTCTATTTTAAAAGCCAGGGCAGAATGTGCAATGCAGGAATAGCCCACATGAAACACTCAAAGCAACGCTTTCTGATAAAACTCCTCGCCGCTTCAGAAGCTGTACACTCCTACATGTCAGCAAATATGTGCAGGATTATTTCCTAGAAGTTAGCTGCTGGAGCATCTTAAAACGAACATCTTGTACATTTATGGACAGTGTTTTTTCCATCAGTAGGCTGACATTGTCCAGAACTCCTACACTCTCAGAAAAAAAAGAATACCAATTTGTGGCTTTGCTTGTCACTGGGCCTGAACCCTCAAGGGTCTGCTGATTTTACCCTTAGCTGTAGGTAATGGACTCTGAGGAACATTTTTGTACCATTGAGGATACATTAATGTAATTTGTACCTTGGGGAGTCCATTTCTGTACCTTAAAAGGTGCAGAATAGTAAGGTACAACCCAAGGGACAAATAAAGGTACAAACTGGCACCCTATTTTCTGAGAGTGTATGATGTTCTACTGCTTTTGTGTAAAAATGTTTCCATGCAGGATTTTTAAGCACCAAAATTACTGCTCAACATATTGTACCAGCCAGTAGCTGGAGTCATAAACGTACTGAAAACCATATATGTTTTGTATATTGCTTATTTTGTATTTTCATGTATTTACAGGAAAATATTATATACTAGTATTATGAAAAATTTTAATTTCAAGCAAGTGTACTCATGCTTTTCAATGGCATTGTAGGTTTTGTAAAACATGGCTCTCTGACTAAAACATAATATTCCTGAAACACAAATCATTCTATTAACCAGAAAATGACAGCTTGCCTGAATCCAGTATATATAAAAGGTGCTAGATCACAGTGCGGGTTTGTTTTCTGCTTTCTGTTTTGCTTTGTTTCGGCGGTAAGTCGGGCAAGAGCAGAGATTAAGGTGAAAAGAACTGGTCACGATATTAAGCTTTGCCTGTTGAGTGTGTGTCGGTGTCCATTTTTCTGAAAGGCCGGTGAATCCCCTCCCCACATTCCAAGTCTGAGTCTAAAATAAAACTGCTTAAAAGCCATGAGTCAAGTGGTCCTCTTTTCCACGGTGCTACGCCTGACCCAGATGTTAATGCTGATACGGAGGGCAGTGGCGCCTGCCAAAAATTTCAATTGGAGCGACCATCGGGGATGAGTTATTATTACGGGAGAGGGGCACTGTACCCTGTTCATTTTGTGGTCCCTCTTAGTAAATAAAAATCCATATTTCCTTTTTATTATTTGACATTGGGTGGCAACAGAGGTGGTCGTGTATTTACTTGGGTCAGTCATGGCCGCCTCTAGCTGCCCCCTGGATCTGCCCCTGATTAAGGGGCCAACATTTCTGACATTTTGCTCTCCACACGGGACCATTACTGACATTTAAATGCAAAGTGGTGGTGTGTTGAATTTCCATAAGAAACGCAGGATGCACACAGGCTATAACAGAAAGTAAAAGTTCATCTGGAAATGATAAGTGAGTCACGTAGAAAAGCAAAAGAACTTCCCCTGTTCATCCCATCGGAAATAACCTAATTTTTCATCGGTGATCTAATCTATTTTTCCCCCAGTTCAAAATATCCCCCTGCATCTAAAACTGATGGTAAAAAAATATAATAACTCTCTGTACCAACAGGTACGAATGACGACAATACAACACAAAACCACAGAAAACATAGAATGTGTCACAGGTATCGATGTATTTGTGTATGTCACCTTAAAAAAAAACAAAACAGATGCTACAAAACAGATCATTCCATTTCAATAAAATCTTCACACAGATTTATGTTCACATTTTACTTATTTAGCAGATGCTTTTCTTCAAAGTGGCGTATATTTTTTCGAGAACACAGGGACAAGCAATCCCTGCAGCAATTGGAGGCTTTGCTTAAGGGTCCAGCAGTGAAACATACCTGCCTGCTGATCCTGGGATTTGAGCTGGCAACCTTCTGATCACTAGCAGTTGATCATTTAATAATAATAATAATAATAATAATAATAATAATAATAATAATAATAATAATAATAATAAATTCTGCATTAGTTCAACAGATCAGGTTTGATATGTTTTGGTATAAGACATGTAACAAATCAAACAGTGTGGTCTGTAATACCCCATTAAAAAGGTCACCACTCTGTTGCCATTATGACTTGAGCAGGAAAGGAAATTCATTGTTACCATGCTCATTGGCTGCTGTACAGGTAGGGTTGCTTGAATGATCGTGAGCTTATCAGCTAACTGCCTAAGGGCCATCTGTTAACAGGCTTCAGTCATGGCTGTCAGCCCAAGTAACAAAGTCATTCCAGCATTAGTTTTAAGGGATTTCTAGCTTATACTGACAGCTGGATGCTCCTTTTTTTCATTACATTTTGTATCCCTGTGCTGTCCTAAATATGACATCCTTCCACCCTTCCTGTATTCTTACAGATCAGTAAAAGCTGAAGACAAACAGAATCTCTTGCTTCTTCCTCTGCTCATGCTCCGTTTTGGTTTAATGGAGGCCTGACGCAGTCACCGTGCAGTTCCCCTCAGGACCAATAGGTGTCTCATAGATACACTACACATAACGGCCCTGAACACGCTTCTGCCCATATTCCATAACTGCTTATCCAGTATAGAATCATGGTTAGCCTGAAGACCATAAAAGGAAGCAGCAGGTACAGCAGATAGTCACACTATGGGCAATACAGGAACATCAAATGGCCTAATTGAATCTTTTTGAACAGCAAGAGGATACAGGCACAGACAGGAGACCATGCACAGCCCACATGGAACTGGCCAGTAGCCCAGGCCCTGAAGGCCTGAGGCTGCATTGCTACCATCTGACTTACTGTGCCACCCTGTGCAATTATCCTGAAGTTTTATTTAAGTGCAAACTGTGAAGAAGTAGTTCAACAAGTGCCCCCAGAAGGCCATTGTTCTCCTGACACCCAGCAGGTTTGACGTTCAATGCATGTTCCACAAAACCTCCTGATGCCTGGGACTACACAGGCCCAGGGCTGGTCTTGGCCATCTCATAGGAGTTGTTCGACCTGGGCTTCCGCAGATGGTAGATGATCAGGCTCGCCGTCACCAGTGTACACATCACCCCAATAGCAGGGATTAACAGCTTGTGCCATCCGGGTGTCGGGCTGGTACGTTTCTCTGCATGTGACAAAAGGCAAAATCGGATCAATGTGGCAAATACAACAACAACAACCTATATATCTGAGCTGGGTTACCGATCAGCAGCTAAGACACTCTGCCCTTGCTGCTTGACTCACCCATCACATTAATGGTGAAAACTTCCGTCTCGTAGCCCAGGTCATTGGTGACATTGACTTGGTATGATCCTGCATCAGTGGCCATGACATTTTGCAGCATGAAGGTGCCATTGAGGGAATAGAGCTCACTGTCACCTCCCAGTTTCCTGAGGGTCACACGTGCTGGCGGGAAGCTCACGGTCTTACAGCAGATGGTGATGTTCTGGCCCTCGTGAACCTGTGACGAAGGGAATACCTCGACTGTGGTGTTTCTGGGTGGGGCTGGACGGGGAACAAGGATTCAGAGATATGAGACACTAAGGTTTAATCAGAAATCAGAGCTATGCACAGATCACACCTTGACAAAGGTTACAGCGGCACTGAAACTTTAGATAACATTTATACAGCAGTGTAAGGGGGAAGTACAGTCAGTTGGTTTCTTGATGTAGGTGGAAGGTACGTAAATGTCAAGTTTAGTAAAGAGGTACTAAAAGGTACACTACTTTAAATAGACAGGAGTATAATTCATGAAGAAGCGGAAGTGAAATCCGTGTTTTGGCTTACACAGAACGCATGACTTCACGAATGGAAAATACCTGGAATTCCTGCAAGGGACTTACCTCTCACGCTGATGTGCACCACGTCTGACGTCTGTGTGCCAAACTGGTTGCTGGCTTCGCACTCATACTGGCCGGAGTGGGTCAGGACCGCAGGGGACAACGTGACGGAGGTGGAGCAGCTGGACGTGGAGTTCAGCTCGGTCGTCCTGTCTTCAGACACCCTACGCAGGACCACACGGCCCGCCGGGACAGTGTCTGAGAGGCAGGTGATTGTCACCACGTCACCCTCCTTCAGCTGGCCAGCTGGGCTAACCGTGATCGACGTGTTCCGGGGGGGACCTGTCAGAGAAACCAATCCGTTTAACATTCCAAATTATAAAAAGAAACAGTGAGGATCGGTTCATGTTACTCATAGGCCTTATAAGACCATGCAATCCCACATTCCCCTCATAATTAAATTCAATTTGAGCCACTAACCTTGGACAACCACAGCTACTTTCGCAGTCTTGCTTCCAACTGAATTGCTCACTACACACTCATATTCGCCGGCATGGGACAGCGTGGCACCCTCAATGACCAACTTCTGCTGTCCCTGCTCAGTGGCAAGGGGGACACTGCTGCCCAGCTTCCTCCATTGTACCCGGGGCTTTGGGTTCCCATCTGCCTCGCACGTCAGGGTGAAGCTTTCCCCAAAGACCACCGTCGTTTGGTTAGATACCCTAACATCTCTGGGTGCATCTGCAGAAAATGCAAATCACAGTCTGAATGACCTGGCAGGTCAGTCTTAGTCTACATTTTGAGCATTGTTACATAATATTTTGATCTTCGCTTTACATGTGTATGAACATGCATACACTTACACAGCACGTTGATGATCTCCATGGTTTCTCTAGTTTGATGTTCTTCGGGTATTCCTTTCCCAAACAGAGTTGCTCTGCATGTGATCTTTTCCCCGTTATCCTTAATTTCTGGCGTGATCGTGTATGTGGAGGAAGCAGTACCCGTCGCTGTATCCTCCGTGGTTTGAACGACCGTATCCCCCAAAGTCCACTCAATCCTTACGTAGTTCGGCGCAAAGACATTGTACACATCACAGCTCAGACGCCGCGTTTCATTCTCCCTTAAATTCGTAGTCCCAGATATGACGGGATCATTTGGAAAAGCTGAAAAAAAGGAATAATGTTTAATGTTAAACTGTGCAAAAAAAAAGTCATATTTGGAAGGGAATTCAGCAGACACCGGACCCGCAAATATGTTTCATCTTTCTAATTAATTTTTTTGAACAAATTTGATATTCATTACAATAAATGAAGCGTAATTATTACTTACAGTATACAGTTATTGTTGTTTTGCTTTGTTTAGCATTTCCCCCACTGCAAGTGACTTTACAAAAAATTTCGTAGTCGTGCCGAAGTTCGACAGGAGCAAAACGGATAAGAGATCGATTTGCAAATCGCTCAGTTTCAGCGAACAGGAGTTCATCACCCGGGCGGCTGAACACGATATGGGCTCCGCTGGGACAGTCCACCGCCGTGCATTGCATCACATGCGTGTCCCCCACTCTCCACACTGGATCACGTGGACTCAGTGTCACGGAGAAAAAGTCTAAGAAGAAAGTAAATGAACAAAAATAGTAAATCTTGTGGAATTACATGCTTTTGAAAGCAGAAACAATACGTCAAGTTTGCACTCCACGGACAAACGCGTTACAATACGGTTATATGTTTGCCTTTACTCTCTTACCTGCTGAAGGTAATATGAACATCCACATGAACATGAAAGTCGACATTTTAAAGATTTTAATATTTTTGAAATATCACTAGCCTATATGAAAGTGTAAAGGAAAAAGATAGAAGTTATTTTCAGTGTCTCGTTCCGAGCTGTAATGCTCGGTTCTTGATCACAGACCAGTTTTTATAGTGGATTAGAGGGAATTTCACGGCCAAAAAAAAGATACACTCCCCCAAAAAAACCCAAACATGTCACAGAACAAGCCCCCTACAGTTCGGCAGCCCAGCTCAATGCGACGCGACAGAAGTAGAGAAGTGCGCCCCCTTCTGTCTAAACATAACGTTTAAAATTAAGATATATTTCTAAGTATGACAAACATTATTGAAACTTATTTTCTACCGTGCTGCATCAAAGTATGTGTAGATGGTCTAAGAGTTTCAGTTTCTGTTTGATTCAGCTTTTCGTGATTTAAGCATAACAAACGGTCACTGGTGCCAAAAACGATGCTCCCAGTGTTTCATTGCATTGTCTAAAATTTCCTGAGAATGATGTTTTGTAGAAAAACACATAGTCAGCATCATTTATCTGGCCAAAACACCTAGTTGATGAAAGAGGCTACAAGAAATGGCCAGATTCCACAGAACTAACAGGCTTCATTATTTCCATTAGCTAAGATTATGGTGACAGTGGTGGGCACACACTTACCAAACCCCCCCCCCCCCCCCCCAGCAAATTTTACAAATTTCCCCTCTGATTACAATCACGCAAATTTCAGAACTTACCAAGAGTACCCCCCTCCCTGGGCCAGCAAATTTACCAAGCCCACCCCCCCTTACCAGCTGTAAGACCCCTCCACTGCCCCTGGTCAGTGGACAGGCTGCTGGTGGTATAAAAGTGTGGGGGGATGTTATCATAGCAATGAATACTCCCCTTAATACCAATTCAGCATCGCTAAGCAACACTGCACATACCTAAGAACTGCTGGCTGACCAGGGGCTTCATATCATGGCTACACTCAAGGCTTTTTCACACGATACTTCCAGCAGCTTAACATGCCATATTGCAGAGCACGCATTATCTCAAGGGGTTCCAGAGATATGATATTGGGTCACTCTATTCCACTGGCCTGCAGTTTCTATACATATTCATGGAGGGTTATTACAGTGTCTGTTTTATTTGCAATCCATTTTACTCAGTCACTCTTGACCCAATCTATGGCTACGTGATGATATTTATTGGATGGATCTGTTGCCTCATTCATACAGGGCTGTAGGTTCACTTCCTGCCCCGAGAGCTGTGTGTGGGATTTGAATGTTTTCCCTAAAGTCATGTGACTTTCCTCCTAATACTCTCGTTTCCTCCTGCAGTCCACAAACATAGATACTTAGGTGACCTGTGCACTCTGTGATGAACGGGCCTGCTTTCCTAAGTGTAGCCCTGTATCTAGTTCAGCCATTTATAGTATAGGCTCCTGAGTTACCATTGGGGTGGAATCTGGAGGGGGGCCGGGGCAGTGCCCCCCAGCCGCCGATACCTGAGTCTAAATGTCTAGGTTTTATGCTGGCACCTTTGCATAAGCGGTTTGTTGGTTCCCTATAGGTAGTGCTTACTTTATAAACTCTGAAGTGCAGGAGCTCGTATAGACCACATGAGGTCATACACACTAGGTCTCTAATGCGCTTTTAATTAACTAAGCATGTAACAATGCAATATTTTCTATCGACATCTGTTAGTTACATCAAACTTTTCACCTGTGTTACACATTTCCTGCAATTAATTGGCAAGACCAGCATTGCGCATGTTCTGCGCAGGCCTTAAGTACCTGTGCTTAAGCGGATTGTTGATACCTTATAGATCGACAAAATAATAGTTTATGTGTTCATCAGATACGCACTTTAACACATATAGACTAAGCAAGATATAGGTATTCTACCCCCCAGCAAACATCAAACGCTTATCGATGGCTCTCTTGCTTTGCATTCCATCCATCCATCCATGTTCTGTAATTTCTTGCCCTATTATTATACTGTAACAACCTGGCGTGTGACCTCATCTATTCGGTTCGGGTTTTTCCTTTCAAATCAGAAGTCAGATAAGCGAAACAAACTAATTTAGGCGGCCGTATGTCAAGAAATCATACCACGGAAACCATTTTATAAATTTTAAATTCTTTATTTCAATTTGCATTTATTTTAAAGTTTAACTCTGATTTATTTTTAGTTTAATTATATCGGGCGCAGATGGCGGAGCGGAAATGACAGGTACCGGAGAGCAGACTAGACGTCACGTTACGGGACAATAATAGGTTATGTGTGCATCATATAGGCGCGTTAAAACATAAGGTAAGTAAGTATGATGCGTTTTGTGGGTGTTGGATGAACAGCGATAGAAAACAGTCTATCTGGATATGTGTCATCAACATCAGTCATTATTAGACAGAGGACAGACCTCAGTGAACGTAGTAGGCTTACTATAAAACTCATTTCCCCACTGGAGAAATGAGAACAAAGTAAAATGAAAATTACGGTCAAGCTCTTTGGTCCATTTTCACCAACGGAAAACATGTACAAAATATAAGCCTATAAGTGAAACAGGGGAACAGATCAAATGCATTACTAAGGGTAATACTTGTCATCTGCCTGTGTTTCTAGTTTTGTATCATTGCATAACAGTAATGCATAAAATATTATTACATTGTTATTAAAATACGAATCATTACTAAATTCACTGAGTTCTGTAACTGCGTGTTTGAATGATTTAAACCGTAGTGCCAAACAATGTCTGGACTCAGAAATACAGCTTTTTCCGTCTGCATTTAAAATGTAACACAGGCCTACTAAAATAGCAAGATGAAATATCAGTAAACAATGAGTGTCACGCAATGGGCATTTCCTCGTATTTGTGTTTAACTCATTTTAGGTAGGGTACTTCCTTAAAGGAAATTCAGGTGAAAAGGAATAAAAGCACGGAAGCAAAAGTGCAAGATGGTGTGTCATAATATAAACACAGCCCCAACTTTAAAGGAGCTGCCTTTTAACTTTTAAAATTCGGGGGTTCCCTTGAAAATGCCTAATGCGGCGTAATGCACCAAATCAGTGTACAGTATCCAAATGTCTCTCGCCATTATTAACGCCCATATTCGTGAAAGTCCCTTGTAGCTCTGCATGCCTTATCTGGAGTAAAACGGGTTTTGGATGAAGTTCAAAAAAATGTTTATTTTGAAATAGTGGAGGATAACATTATTTTTGTAAATCCCGCGGGGAAGTGGTCAAGATTATTATCTATAGTACACGCCGTTTTAAGAGATGCCAAGGAAAATTAAGAACAAAAATACATTATTTAAAATAAATGTCAAAATATCTCTATATAAAAACACGGATGCATGATGTATTGTTCTACACAAATGCTTAATAAATCAGTTCCAGTTTAATGCAGAGTATGATCTTTTGGGGAATTGAAATCAATTACAGTAAATCAATCATTATCACATTGGATACTTCTAAGATCATTGGGAATAGTAAAATTTGAATTTACAAGAATACGTCTAAGTTTCTAAGTATCATAGTTGATCCATCCATATCTGTTTAGGGGGGAAAGGAAATTAAAAGGAGACAATGAGCATCTAATTCGAAGGTAAAGTGCGTCAGGTACCGACCTCTAAACTCTAATGAATGATATAAGCCCCAGCTGATAAACTCAAGCCCCTTGTAGGTTTTGATTTGTGAAATTGTTCTCGCACTTTCATTAGAATGTCATTTCGACTCTTTTCGACTCTAGAGATCAAGCGCTGGATTAGGAACATTAAACGACATCATCATTGTTACGGTTTCTTGGGTTAAGGATTCTACTGATGACATTTGTTTAAAACATACATTCAATGATCATAGAAACTGGCCCTGACTGAACGCACTCTTAATGCATAGCTAAAGTTATTACGAAAGGAGAAATAGCCTACTTTTAAAATGAGCTTGATTTCTGAAATTATATATTAATCCTTGGCACTGATTTTTGAGCAGCGAGAAAACTATTAAAATCCCAGAATGATGAGTTATGGGTTAACATTTGTAAATGTAATGTAAAAGGAAAAATTAGTGAAAATTGCAGCTACCGTAAAATAAAGCCAAATTAAGTATTAGCATCAGGTCTATGAAAAAGACAAAGAGTAAAGCCTAGAGCATGTTCAAAGATAATGTCTTTATTCCTTTCTTAACAAATTAATAGACATTCGCTGTTATGGGCCCTCAGCTGCTATGGCAACCACGTAAGATATTAAGTTGCTTTTCTTTACTAGAACTACAGATGAGGGGTTGGGGGTGGACGAATCAGTCCACTGAAAACTAATGTGGTCTGTTTAAGGCTTCCGAGTATACTACAATGCATGCAACAGAAAATGTACAGGCAATCATAATGACGAAAACATAGTTATAATGAAATATACAAAAATAGATCGTATGAATATAAATCAAGATCCCACAGCAGTTAAGGAGCTACTTACAAAAACAAACGGCAATGCTTTACGTAGAAATAAAGATATTGTCCCAAAATGTATTACATGAAAAAAAAAACACATTTTAGCAAGGAAATGTTTATTCCAGCCTTTGCAAAATAATTGGTACCTTAAACAAGAAATCATTGTTATAAAAGCATCGTTGTATAGTGGAGGTTTGGCCGATTTTCCCGATAAACGATGAAAACAAGTTGTATCCTAACCAGGAAAGCGTGTTTCCAAAGCATCTTTTATGCGTTCTGGTAGTACAGGTTTACTCCATGTGCCCAATAAACGCTCTTCTGCTGTTTTGTCGGGGAAGAATGTGAGCGACGGTGTTAACGGTAACGGGCGCAAGTCCCACTGCTGACCCTCTGCAAATCTCTCCCCTCAGCACGGATTTAAAGGATCTTCTGAACTCCTCGTTTTTCCAGGTGTACAGGAAGGGGTTCAGTACGAAGAGAGAGCAGAACAGCATCCAAGACGTCGATCGATGAGCAAAGGGAACCGGCTTCAAACGCCCTACTACCAGAACCCAGAGCAGCGGCTGGGTGGTGATCAGAAAGATGCCGCACACTGTCAAAACGTAAAAGCCCAGGCGTCTGTCCTTCCTTGGGAAAGAGTAAGGCAGGTTTTTAACTATTTGGAAATTTAATATACTAACCCTCTTCATGCTTATCTGGACCCTACGAAATATTTTAAAATAGCAGTACAGGACGATTGCAGACTGTGCGAAAATAGTCAGAGCCAATATAACGTCTTCATTAGGGTTTGACATAACGGACGTTTCCCAAGCTTTCCCAACTTGTAAATCTGAGCATCCTTCCTGTGCGTGCCTAGAGGATACCAGCCAAGGCAACAGACATCCTAGCGCTAGGAACCAGGAAGCGATTATCATGGATTCAGCATTTCTTTTCTGGTAGAGCGACGCATATGTTGCAGGTGCTTTGGTAATCAAAACGTATCGGTTTGCGGCGATGAGAGAGTGGGATAAGAGAGAAACGGTGATGCCGAGGAACAGGAGAGCCTCCGAAAGAGCATGGACCTCCGGCACGAGAGCAGATCCCGTGGAGATCAGCATCACCTCATGAGGAATCCAAATCGCACACACCAGGAGGTCGGCCACGGAGCCGTTCACTATGAAGGCATTGCTGGTGGTCCTAAGTTTTTTGAAAGACACTACCAGGTAGATGACCAGTATATTTAAAGTGCTCCCCAACAAGCACATCAAGATATAGACTGAGGCGATAATAGTTTTGCCGTTATGTCCGACTTCGCATCCAGAAACAGGTACCGAATGGTTTGTCATGCTCAGGAATCTCCCGTTTGATGAGATATGATCTAATTCATAATTCTACACGCATGAAATATTCGATCGCGCCTGGAATTTTAGACGAAAATAACGCACTTCTGTCGTCGAGAACCTGCAAGCCTTGTAATGAGTGGTGAGGAGTTGCAGCAGCTTTGCAAAGGCGTAGCTCGTCGATGACACGATCTCCTGTGGAGGTGATACCAGCACCACTAAACATGCCCAGAGATATTGTACAGCAAGATTTCCGTGGATAAGCAAGCACTAACATTTGTGTCCTAAGGCGCACGTAAGCATGTTATAGGCGTATAGTTTCCAGAACAAGCGGTTATGAGATTCAATGAATAACTAGATGTCCATCAAGATTATGCAAAATCGAATCGTGCATTAATGTGGCAACCCAAACATGCAAGATGCATGTCATTGTGCGTCCAGATGTCAAATATTGTGTCTGATACGAATTTAAATATTATTAATTCTGAAAACCGAAGATTACAATAGGATCCACGGAACAGAGAAATCACCGAGATTAAAGGATGCATACAAACACCCTTTGCCCTACTTTGGATTTTGTTTTTACATACTTGGCAAGAAGCCTGTTTAACATGCGATGGATGCAATTTCCTCAGCCTACCATTGTTAAACAACGGGGTAAAGTTAGTTTACAGCAGGGGTCAACAACCTTTTTGAAACTGAGAGCTACCTCAAGGGTACTGAGCCATACGAAGGGCTACCGGTTTGAAACGCCCTCCTAAACTTACCTCATTGTCATTTTCAAATCTATATGAATGCAAATGTGATTGGAGAATAACAACAGGATAAAATTCAATTTTAGACGCTGCTCACTGGTGAGTTGTGCTATTTTTAGAACAGGTCCACAGGCAACGCATGTGGTCCTTGGGTGCATCCAGGTGCCCGCGGGCACCATGTTGGTGACCCCTGGTTTAGGGGGATCAGGAGGGCGTATATTTCATTTAACCAATGATTTAAGCCAAACGAATGTAGCAGCCAATAATGTATTACTGTAACTATCAATAATGTATGTATATAGAGCTATTATGAACTAAAATAATATTTTAAATCCAGCCTTGTGGCCCATGAAGGACAATCTATGTGCTGCACAGTTGAGTTAACATCATGAGGTTAGGGATCGTATTAGCTATCCTCGGATTTAAAAACAATAAACGATGCACTGCTTTCAAAAACTTTACAAGAAAATATTAGAAATACTTAAAAGTAACTGGCTGGTTCTGAAGTGCACTGTAGCAATTTACTGCACATTGTAATGAATGTGAGTACCTAAGTATGAGGTTCATCAAAATATGCACCCCTTGCCTTTATCACAGCAGCACATTCACTGCATCCTTTCCAACAATTTCAGGAAAGAGCTTGTATCCAAACCCTCTCACGCCTTTTCAAGCATGCAAACAGTTCGGTCTCATTTGCTAGACGCTCATTTTATAACTTGTTGGTCCAACTCGTCCCATGGATGAGCTTTCATCCATCCACAAGACCTGCTGCCCGTCCTGAATGCTCCAGTGTTAGTGTTGTTTAGCCCGTAGTGGCTTTCTTGTTAACACCATGAAGTGAAGGTTTTCTGGCAGCTACTCGGACATGCAGTCCAGCTGCTCTCAGTCTATGCTTGACTGTATTGAGATACCAGTTCACATTTAATGGTCAGAGGGCTGCGATTTCAGTCATCAATTTCTTTTGCATGTCACAACGGAGTTGATTTTCAGCCTTTGATGTCACTTTTCATGCCCCAGACTGCTTCCGGTCACGTTACTTCCCGTGAAGCTTTTTCCTTCTGTAACTAGATCACTCCAGGCTTAGATACATTCAACTTTCTGGCTATTTGGCAGTGAGAGAAAACCATTTCATTCAAAATTTCGATTTGAACCCTATGCTCAATTGGAGCAAGAAAGGCACAGCTAACAACAACTATGTCAAATAACTTGAATATTAACCTAATCGGTACGAGACTCATTACACAATGAGACTAAATTCAATGTAAACAGAATGTAGTATTTTATTTTTACATTTCATTTGCACCCTGTATATATTGTATTAGTTTTTCATACAGTAAATACAAACATCTATGTTTACAGTATATTTTGCATAAGTAGAAAGGAATACTGCTCTAGAATAACTTTCTCTACACGCTGCATGAAAAAATATATGCAATATTATATATTTTACAGGTGCTTTCTGTAAGGAGGTAGAACTGCAGAAATAAGATTCTCCCAAAGTTCATGAAAGAAAAGCACTAGCCTGTGTGGAATGAACAGAGGGAAACACTGAGGGATTCAGTGCAAATGAAGGGATCCACAAATCAGATCTTGCAGATCTTAAACAAGACAACAGTCAAAGTACATGGGTAGAGAGGCTGGGAAGGCATTTAACACTCAGCTAAGTAAACCGTTTGATCTGGCCATTTCAAGATGGAGAGCAAAGCCATAACAGCATATTCTGCCATAACAGAATAGAACACAGTATCACTCATCAGAAAGACTGCAATGCTGCCCTACAGTATCTGTCACTGTACAATATGGAAGCCTCGCAAAGACATAAGAACAGAACAATCAAATGAGATTTACAAGAAACATGTTGATAGACAGGAGTGCATGTGAGCCTGTAGTCTGGAGAGAAAAATGTTTAAAAACCAAGGGAAAATGAAAAAGTCAGGAGCCCTTTCTTTGTCTTTCCAGAAAGCTCTTCGGACATTTCGCTTCCCCAGCACTTTGTATGACTTGTACATTGACGCACCGATATAAGGGGTTTTATTGTGATGTAAACACAGATCCCCGTGTGGCCGTCTAATGTGTTTAATCCATAAAACTAAAAGGTGTCATTTAGATTTTATATAAATACTCAGGGCACAAAGTGCTTGTCCTCTACATTTATACTGGAGACTTCATTACCAAAGTAATTTGTTTTTTAAAATTCATTGTCCGCTCGGTTTTAAAATTATGCAGAAGACAACTGGGTTTGCTACAAATACACTACCATAATACACTATCCTAGAAAGCATGTCATTACCGTTCAAAAAACACTATCAAATGTTGTTAAAGACAAATATGGGAGAAATCACCACAAAATAGGATTTTAATTTACAGCATCTCAATTTGGGTGGACAGAGGAAAAACTGCCAGAGGAGAGATTTTCAGAAGTAGGAAATTATACCATCCATTATCCTGAACATGACAGGAGTCTCTCACCAAAGGCTATCATTTAAAGACAACTGCAAGTAGATATTTCCTTTCCCCATCAAAGATGTTACACAGAACTCTTCACAAATTTAAATAGATAAATAGACTGGAGTGAATCATCTTTAACAGTAGGCTAACAGACTCACAGTTACTGCAGTACTAAGATGTTAAGCTACACCTCTCACAGCGTCCAGGACCAAATGGGCAAATCAGTTCCCCAACTAGGTTGAAAACGAAACTGTCAGACAACCGGTCAGCCTTCGTTCTGCAATCAGTCACTGCCCCCCCCCCCAAGTGGAATGAGAAATATTAGTGTATTAAAACTGGCTTCCACAGGCTCAGTAAATACTTTAGTAATTTAAAAAGCCCCCCTCCCATGGAAAGTAATCAATAAAATAGTCCATATAAAGTACACCCAGAACAAGTGTAAAAACCAGATTTCATGAAACCATGATACAATTCATATATATATTATATATATACACACACACATATGTGTGTGTGTGTGTGTGTGTGTGTGTGTGTGTGTGTGTGTGTGTGTGTGTGTTATCCAAGCTTAAAATCTGTAGACAAAAAAATCCATAAAAAACATCCCCTATCAAAAGTTCAGAGATACGTCAGCAGTATGAGGGCTGCTGTTACTCTCATAACCAAGAGTGCTAGCTTGGAGAGCGGGTACCTGCACCTGTACCTGTACCTGTACCTGTACCTGTACCTGTACCTGTACGCACACACATGCACGCAACTACCTGCTTAAGCAGGCAGAACAGGACGTGTTCAGAGCTAATTAAGTGGAGACTTCAAGTCCCAAATAATTATGCTATTAAAGTCCAGAGGTCAAAGGGAAGAACTCTTTGTTCCATGAAGGAGCGGACTAATCCAGTCCACTCCAGACTGCCAGGTCCCTGTGACTTGGGCAAACTACATACAGCAGGTCAAAAACCACGAGTCTGGCCCAGAGAAGTGCTGGGTGCACAGGCCAGTTTCCCTTTATCCCGTTTGGGACAGCAGGGGCGAGAGGGAGGAAAGGCGCTGCTTGGTGGCCCGGTGAGGCAGGGTGGGGGGCTGGCTCCCTGCTCCTCAGTGCAACGTCGCCGCCTTAGTACTGAACATATTCAGACTGAAGGGACTGCAGGAAGAGAGATAAAGCAGGAGATGTTATTACTAAAACACAGTGATCTGCGCACAGGGACAGTAATGGCTTACCTGGGAATAGAGGAAACGAGGAAAGGGGTAAGGACATGGATACGAGGACGAACACAAGAGAGGCAGGTATGGGAAGCGACCCACAGCATCAATGTACAAGGCAGGCAGTGACGGGGTGGGGGGGCACGTCACTGAAATGCAGCTTCCTGAAATTAAAGGCAGGGACGGCCTAGGCCCCAGGCAGCAGATTTTTCGTTTCATGATAGCAGTTCAAAGGCACTATGGCAGCAGAATCACAATCACATCTCACAGTGGGCTCAGCCTTTCATGACAAGCAAGTGATTATGTACAGAGCGGAGCTGTGAGGCTATTAAATTGGCACGTAAAGTAAAACTAAACAACTCCTGGCAGAGATTGGCTTTCGGAGGTCCCATACTTCTAGAAATACCATGGTATCTCGGTTTCCAGACGTCCCAATGGACAGCAGCAAATTGCTTCCAAAGATTTATATCTCTTGTTGGTTTTGGACTTTCCTGCAGTTTAAAGTACTTACAGGAATACACACTTTCTTCCAGTAATTAACACGGATCCACTGGAGCTACGAACAAACGGTAGCAGACTGACACATGGAATTGCACCGACGAGGGGAGATGTTCCCATGGCTTCCCTGGACCTTCCATTGTCATGGTCAGGGCTGGTGTGGTGTTTGACGGAGAAGCCCTCAAAAAGGCCCAGCTGTGTACCATTCTAAATACCCAGGTTTACTGTACAGGTACCAGCAGGGAAATAAGGGTGGTGTTTGATGACAATGCAAGTGGCTAAAGAGCTCATCCCCCATATTAGGCCTTAGTGAGCGTGGGATATGTTTGTTTGTTGGCATACTTGTCATTTGGGGACTTCAGACAACATACTCATACAGCGCCTCCTGGTAGTAGGGATGTGAACTCAAAAATGGCTGATAGCAACAGTGTTAGAAGGAACTTTAGTAACATTTAGTGATGAAGCCAACATGCAGAGCTTTGTTTTCATTAAACAAGTGTATATGTACAGGAAGGAAGTCAAAAAGCGACACACTGAACAGGACAGGGGGGTGGAATTTCCAAAGGGCAGCCAGAGGAAAACCCTGCGATTAGTGGGCCGATCTACAAAAGAGCACAATTCCATACTTGCGGGGTTTTTTTTGTGGAACTCCACACCACAGTGTTCCTTGTCCTTTTTAAAAGTGCAAAACATGTGATTTAGGAGATTGGTGTCCCTGTCCCGTAAAATTTTAACGGCATCCAAACACTCCATTAAAAAAAGCATTTAAGCAGCAGAGCACAGGAAAAAAAACATTCCAAAGCCATTTGTTAGGATGTTACTTAAGGGCAGGTGACTGCTTGCTGCCAAAGACTCAGACGCCACATTCATTCAATCAGAGATTTAGTTGAAGTCGCCTCTAATGGAGGCAGGAAGCTACGCAGCTAAGGCAGCTGAAAGGACAAGCAGTGACCAGCCTGAGGGTGCAGTCAAAGTGACACACTAACATGGAGGACAGCGAGGACAGTTAGAGGAAGGGAAGAGGAGAATCCTGCCGCTGGTTAGGGGTGCACACTTACGGGGATGGAGCGGCTGAGATATCGGGCCGAGGGGGCGCCGAGCCCAGACAGTGGAGCTGATCTGTAGAGGCCTAGCTCGTCCGGCCCGAGCCTGGGCGGGCGTCCTGCCGCATTACCGTGGTTGCGGTTGAAGGCTGGCCCTTTGCTGCTTCTGCCCAGGCCCACGGAGGCCGGGGAGCCGGTACAGTTATACTGATTGTTGTTGTTGACTTCAAAGAGTTGATTTCGGGCAGGAGACACGAGCGGGCCGCCATTGGCATAGCCAGGACCCGTCCGAGGTGGGGGTGGGGGGGCGGCCGGCCGGCCCGGGGCTTTCGCGTCGTCATCCACGGCATACAGGTTGCCTAAGGAGCTGGCTAATCTGGAGTTTATGGAGAAGCTGAATCGGGACACAGACACGGGGTGGGGAGGGGGGGGACAAGGCG
>JAODJW010000033.1:22338565-22378245 GCA_026777045.1 Hyperopisus bebe
GGGGGGGGGGGGGGGGGGGGGGGGGGCTTACCTCATAATGCTCATATTCGTCCACATCAAACGTCTCGAAGTCAAAAAATCCGTGTTGAAGGGCCTGGACGGAAGAAACAAGTTGAGGATGGGCTGGGACATGATCACAGAAGCTGGACCCAGTGGGAAAGTTTCACCATGACACAAGTCCACACCACACATGTCACACCTTCCCACAGGAGACCCTCACGACCGTGCCCAGGATTTAAATGCTGGCAGGGGGGGGAGTTACCATGTCACCCCGCTTAACCAATTAGTCTTGCTCTACGTGCCCAAGTTCTAGGAGACATGAAACGCAAGCTGCCAGCTGGACCCAGTGGCTGTGCAGATTGAAAAGCAACACAGTGAGACAGACAGACAGACAGACAGACCCCCTCCCACACACACACACACACACACACAGCCTCACTACACTGCCCACTCTGCATGGAGACCAAACAAACGAAGCCTTATTCACCTCCTCCTCCTCGCCCCCCCTCCCCGGTGCTGACAGCAGTATACTGGGCACAGGAAGGGCAGACAGATCTCCAGTTACATAACAGCTCCCTTTCTTGCACTCCTTTAATCAAGTTAACACCCTCCCCCATCTCCCTCTGAACGGGCAGCATCAACTGTGCGATTAACAAGAGGATAATGGCTGAGGGGGGCATGCACATCCTGGGTAAGCCGCCCCCCCCCACCCCACCCTCTTCCCATTCCAACCTCTTAATCACCATCTCTTCTGCCCTGCTTCTCTGAAGTGATTAATCTGCCAGCTGTCTTCACCAGAAGCTTCCTTAAGGGCCCAAACCAGAATGACTGAGTGCCAGCCTGGCTAAGTGATCAGCTGGGGATAATCACTCAACCGCATAAACAGATCGGTCCCATTCGTCACATGACTTGGAGGCAGAGAGTCGGTCATAGAGGGGTACGCATGTGACAGCGGACACCTCACTCGAGGCCTGACACTCAGTTCCCTAACGGGACGGACGGCCCTCCTGACATGCCTGGACTGTGCTTGCCAGCTCCGGTTTCAGTCTGGAGGCTCTTGCCTCTCCCTGCGCATGTGAAAGTGCAGATCCACTAAAGAAAATAGCTCCACCCAGAGGCATTGGGGGCAAGGCCTGTGTCAGGTGTGTCCGGACAGATGTGGCCGGCCTCAGGTCCTAGAGATGCACACACACCCACGGTGACGAGGGAACAGCGAGTCCTACCAGCGGCTGCTCCCTGGAGCAGGCAGGAATGCTGACTCAGACGGGCCGAAAATAGAGTGGGCGACTCAGCAGGCCGCCGCCACCGCGGTGCGGGGCCAGACCAAGGAGCGTGGCCTCACTGCAGACACCCTGCCACAGAGCTGTACCCCAATAACACCCAGGCTGCAGAGAGAGCCGTAACGATGCCAGGCCTCACACGTATGGAATGGTTTTTATTAGGTGTCCTTGCGAACCACTGGCTGGAACATACCCCCCACCACCCCGATGGTCCCCTAGGCTTTCCTGTGCACCCCACCAGCTGTCAGACCCCCCCCCCCCATCAGTATAGCAGGCTCACCATTTACCAGCAGGAGGGAAAGAAAACAGCTGGAAGGCTGTAGAATAAGGTAGACTGACACTCACTACCTGAGGAGGGCACAGTGTTTGGGTGTGTGTGTGTGCGCGCTGTGGAGGGGGGGGTTGCTCCTTCCTTCCAAGCCAAACCCACCCCTCCCCCAGCCGAGACGCTTCATGCCGTCGTCAAGGAGCCATGCAAAGACGGCGTACCCTTACATAACTGTTCTCTGGCAAACCACTGTGGCACAGCCAAGATGGGGATAGGAAAGGGAGGCCACATGGAGCTTGGTGCATGCTCCATGAGGGGCGCTGCACAGGGCACTGCACAAACACGAAGTCTCACTCTGAAACAGCAAAAGAATCTCTTACCTTGTGGATACCTTGCAAACAGTCAAGAATGGTCAGGCTGTATGTGCAATTCCCAAAAGAGGCGTCCCTAGAAGAGAGGAGAGGAGACTGCATGAAGTTCGGCTGATCGGGCACAGCGGAGACGAGCCAAGCATCCCGCAGAACAGGAACTGCTCCTGTGGAACCTGGCAGAACCTGCCGGAATCCCGTTTCCCTCAGCGAGGAAAACGGAAAGTGCAAGGTGTTGCCGTCAGGCTGGAGCAGAGCAGAGTTCCAAGTTCACAGCCTGGACAAGTGAAACTGAGGCTGGAATCCTACCGCTGGCTGACAACCGACAGGCCAAATCGACCGGGGAGACACCAGACAGCTATGAGGGTGTTATGGAGGTACAGCTTCTGTCTGAGGTTAACCATCACTCAGACCCTCGCGCTCCTGTATAAATCACACAGCAATGGTTGAGTGAAGGACATTTTCTGAGTCCACCTAAATACTTTGGCCACTCAAGCGTCCAATGTTTCTAACCAGACATCAAATTCTCACACCTCTCAGGCCCTCGATTTCGGCAAGCTGGTGGGATCATCTCCCTCTTTGAAGTTTAGCTAGAATGCCTGCGACAGTCCTTTTCACACACAGGCTAAAATAAAATAAAAAAATACCACTCTTGACAACTGATGGTCAGATGTTATGCGTGTGATGATGTCATAAACACCCCATCATCAATCTGGATTTCACAGCGACACAGAATGGAGGCGCTTGGCAGTAAGCAAGACGCTCGCGGCATAAACCACACGGGTGGGAACAGAGCTGCCAGGCATCATGCACACGGGCTCTCACATGTGCCGCATAGCGTTCAGGGCCAACCGAGAGCTGGAGGGGAAGCAGCCAGGAGGGTCATTCACTCCCGGCAAGCTAATCGCCAAAACCAAAAGGCCCCTGAAAGGGTGGCGGTGGCGGCGTCATGTGGGTGAAGCTCTTCTTGCTGCCCGAGTCGCAGCTGCGGAGGTGGGCCAGACCACGCCAACGCGGCATCGCTGCACTGCGCCCCGGAGCCTCATTGCCGCAGCCGCACGGCCCCATCCGCCGCCCCAGCTGGGACTTTACACGCAAAGGGTGGAGAAACAAGTCAGCTTACAGTATGTTGGGCCTCCCTCCCTCAGCTTGGCTCCCGTCTGAGTGCGACCAAGATGCAAATGGGGCTCAGAGGGAGACTCGGGGCCTCCCACATAAACACACAACTATTCACATTTATGAGGTTTCTTCATCTCCAGACGCTATTTTACAGGGACAACTCAACCTCTTTTTCTTCTACGTTTTCCATTCGTCTGGAAAATCCACCAATAGGATAAGCCAGTAAAAGAAAATATTTTATTATGCAATAAATAAAATTAAAATGAGTGTCAAGACCTGACTCCAAGCTGACACAGTCCGCGTCATGACCCTGACTATGCCCCAGGGAATGCATAACCAACCAAAAGGACCAGAAATCCATTATGCCCACAGAGGAGTATAAGTGGGCGCAGAAACAGAAGAACCACAAAGCCCCCCCAGCAGAAGGTCTTTGTGCACTGTCTGCCTCTCCTACACACTACCTCATTCATTACTGGGCCCACTGGGACCTGTGGGTAGAACAGACAGACCGTCGTGTGCCCTGGACGCAGCAGGAGAAAACAAAGGCACAAAGGATACAGGGGACGAAAATGTCTACGAGCAAACAAACGGCAATTATAAGCCAATGACATCACCAGAAAGAGATCCCTATTACTACACAAAGAAAAGCAGGAGGGAGGCGAGCAGGCCACAGAGTTAATCGCGTTAACCTGGCTGTACTGTGGACGGCTCCTAAACCCAGTGGGGATAGGCCTGCTGTGGACAGTAGCTCTCACCTCGTGCAAATGCACAGATTCTCCTAAGGAGCCACAGGGATCACGCAACTCTGAACTTCTGTCATCTCAAGAGGCTTGAAGGAAGTGGAAACCAAAGCTGACCTGGTCGCCAACTTCAGCTGCAATAGTTTGGGTGGTAATGCTGACGCATGCCAGCACGCAATCCGACAGCGCAAGGCTCATAATCTCTCTGATAAACACTCCCCTGAGAGCCGATAACCACATCTCCACAGGCAGCAGGCCAAGCCGCCCCATACACGGCAAAGAAAGCTGCATTTCCGTGAAGCGTTTCAGCACCATCGTACCAGGATATAATCGCATAAAGCCACACGACTACATAAAAGAAGATGAAGTTTGCTAGAAGATGCCAAACCTACACAACCACTTATATTGAACACTCACCACAACCATTATGGCTCTGTGCTGAAAGGACCTCAAAGAAAGTTCTCACGAGACCATACTCCTACACGACTGCCCTGGGCAACTGGGGACTTTTTGAATTGGGGTTTAACTAGTAGGAATTTATTCATGCTCACCAATGAATGGGACCTTCGGTTACAAATATCTACAACAATTTGCATAAATCAAACAGACACAAAACGTACTGGGACCTATAAGGGATGAAGTGCAGGTGCAGCAGACCCTCACCAGTACTGCTAGGCTGCAGAGCTGTACTCTGGGCTCAGGGGTGGATCAGCAGGGTGTGGAGCCACTGCTATGTAAGAGCAAATGCTGTTCGTGTTTCCGCCCCCTCGCTGTCACATGTTCCTGGGAGTGGCCCGGTGTTCTGGAGGTGATATTTATATTTGATTAACACCCAGGATAATAATGGCTGAACTGTCACCAGAGTGTTTATTGCCTGTCACTGAAGCACGAACACTTCCCCTGAATGCATGGGCTGGGAACGCACTGCCATAACACAGTATATTTACATCTATGAATAGTAGAAAGGCAGCTGGCAGGGAGAGAGGGTGAGCGAGTTCAGAGAAAGGGAGCAAGCACTCCCCTAAAAGATTAAATGAGGGGCTGTGGCGATGCAAGCCCCTCTTGCTACGTGTCGTCCATCTCCAGTTCACCTCCTCACTCACATGAGTACAACGCACACCACAGGAATCCTGACTGGTCAGATTAAACCCCTCAAGAGTCTGGGAGAGGTACTGAAACATCCTTTGTCTAACAGATGGCTTTTCACCAGGCTGACCCACTAGCTTCCTGAGAGGGTCAGCAATCTAAGCCTCAATACTGCATGGATTAAAATACCTTCCTAAGCCCAGAAGGCAGGGTGCTGGAGAGGGGACAATTTCCATATTCTTTTCTTACCATCACCTAAGCACACAAAACCAAGAAAACTACATATTTTCCAAGAGAGAACAGGATGACCATCATTCATAACTCACTGTATTCTGTGTACATCAACAGCCCCCAGAGTGGACTGGATAATGGGGCCCATTTTCATACTATGGCCGCGGCTTATGAAATGGTAGTGAGAACACACACACACACACACACACACACGCCTGTAGGACGTCCTGAACACCCTGTGTGATTGCCTCTGGGGACCAAGAACAGAGCATCTCCCTAGGGACACACTCATGCCCCACCTGCATTCTGTACACACCTGCATCCCCTGGGCATCACATCCGAGCAGCAAGGGCCCGAGTGATTATTATATATGCCACCTGAGCAATGACAGGGGTGTCTAATTAAAGACAGAGAGTCATAGCTGCAGTGCTGGGTGTCATGTGACAGCCATGTGTTTGCCCCTTCGCCCAATCAGGCGGCCCTCTGTACCGCAACCTCCCAGTGCGTCAAAGTCAGAATAGGTCCCAGGACAACTCAGGAATTTCACTGTTAGTGACTGCAAAGACTAACGCCACCTCCGTGGTGGTGGTGGTGATGATGATGATGATGATGATGATGATGATGATGATGATGATGATGATATGAGAGCATGCCAGTGGGGGGAAATCAAACTATGATCAAGAGCGCTTTACAAAATTCAACTGCATCAGATACTTACCAAGTGGATACATGCAAAAAAACCTAGCATGTGATTGTTTACAAAAAGTGTTACAACCAGTTACAAAAAGGTAAACCCCTACTAACAAGCCTAAACCTGGGGATGAGATCACAAGTGCACGAGGATCACTAAATCCAAACAAAACAAAGGCGTGGAGACAGTAACTGCGGATAAGTAACCATGCCACTAGAGAAATGGGTGTGAACTTTAAAAATACCCCTGTGCTCAACCCTTGTTACTCATAAGCATGAAGGAAAAACAAATGAGGCATGTCTTTGGGCACAACTCAGTAAAGGGTATTAAGCTAAATTTCAGCAATACAGGTGATCAGATTCCTGTTGAGGGATACCTCTACCCTACTGGTTTTTTGATGATGCCTGTGCTTTCAAAAATAAGTGCAGACAACCAGCACAAATATCTTTAGTTTGCAATTACCACAAAATAACCTAAAAATCATAGGGTATACGTAATTACATAATTACATGAGAAAAACACGGCTGTAAACGCTGCACTACAGTTGGTCATTTGGCTTGTTATGAAACTTCAGACCCAGAACACCCCCATCACTCATCCGACGATGCTTCTCCTGAAAACATACTCAGAGAGCCAGAGCAATGAGGACGTCAGCCCGTAACAAATTCACACGGCCCTGGAAACTGGCGCCGAAGGCTGGCACACGGGGCAGCAGCCACCCACACTCTGCCAGATCTTTTGTCTGACTGTCATTCTGACCCAGTTCTAACTGATAATCTCAGCTTCTTCTCAGCTCAGATAAACTAGCCACCTGTCCCTTGGTTGCCCATGGCAGCCAGGATACCCAAGATACTCTTAGATACTAACCAGGATACTGCTTTTAGATCTTTGGGTGAAGCATTTAAATTCAATTAAAACGTTATGCTGCACATATCTATAGTGCTACACAATTACTCCAGGTAACTACAGGATTATAATTACATGTTGTTCAGTTGGCTGCACACAAACCGTGGAGCCAGGAAGCGATTAAAGGGTTATTTGGGTTAAAGTGGCCCCAATATAATTGCATTATTCTTCAAATATTCCTATTATAAGCTGTAAGACACTGGCTCAGAACCAGGGTGCCAGACCCAAACGCTTAAGCTTAGAAAAAGCGTTTGCTGGGTCTGACTGCTCACATGACAATTACTGGCAAGCACGTCATGAACTTGAACTTTTAGCCAAGAAGAACATTTTCAAGACCGTCTGGTCTGTGCGAGACACACTACTGGGGTGGCCATGGCAACATCAACAGCAATCCAGCGTCATTTTGTAAACAGATGCCTGGTTTGCACAGAACCAGAAAACACTTAACTACATGGTACTGGCGCCGATATGAGAGCTGCCAGATGCCCCCACCACAGGTGCGGAGAAGGCACTGCACCGCAACTGATCTCACCGGGTGATTTGGCCATGGCTGGGGTTATAATTCCATTCATTAAACAATCATCTTCCATAATAGCAGTGAGTGGCCCACACCAGCTCCTGTCAAACGCCTAACTGCACACACGCGAGGCCAGAGCAACGGCAGCCTGGGATCCCCCACCAGGCAAAGTCCTGCCTTACAGCCCCTGCTTCCAGGGACAGGCTCTTGAGCACCGGTACAAATGCTAGGATAAGCGGCACGATGCGCAGACTTATGTCAGAGCCATTCTTCCAGGCTGCCTGTAAGGAGCTTTTAGAACTTTCCATCAGTTCTCTATCCATTTGGTCTCCAGTTCACCAGCTTCTCTCATTCTACCATCGGCAATCAGCTTGCCCAGCAAGGAAGCAAATGCTCAAACCTTGATTTACATTCCCTTTGGGTCTCTCATGGTCCTAATTATTTTGTGTGCATAATTTTCACTACACAAGATGGATGCTTCGTAAAATATTGCCCAAGTGCATAATAATTAGAAACCGTGCAAGCTCCTGGAACGCCCAGTCTCTTCCCTCTATATCATTCAGACAGTGGGGGAACTAACTGGAAAGTTTGTCCAGCATTCCAAAAATGGGGGCACAACTTTTGTAACTTTGCACATACGAGTCTTGAGGGCATGACAAATCTAAATAGAGAGAGACAGAAACCGACACTGACGAACAAGAGCGTAGAGCACATAAGATGCATCTTCACTGGGCCCCCATTCCCAAGGCATCTGTATAAGTCCAAAAACACTCCCTGTATACACCTCAGAAATGCATCATGACCTTAGATATTTGGGGCTATTTGGGGGCAATTTAAGGAAATGGTACCAGCACTATGAATCTGTACAAGATCTAAAACTTTAGCTAAAAAAGATTAACAGCATGACTGATAGTCCAAGCTCATGCACTAGCAAAGTTAACCTGCCATCTTCAACAGAGAAGGGGCCTCCCAAAGTGAGATTACAGGCACACAAACACACATACACAGACAGGGCACAGCACCCTCATAACCAGGTGTAAAATCACTTGTCGCCTCAATCTGTGCCGAGCCGCCGTCTGCCTGACACACGACGCCCGGCTTTCACACGCTGCGGCTCCTGTTGAACCTGCTGCCGCTGCGGAGGTGGAGCCGAGCTGCATGGCTTGAGGGAATGAGCACTAGTGACAGAAACGAGGAGCGCACCGTTTAAATGAAACCATATATTTTACCCTCACTTGCCTTATTGGTTGCCAACAGTTTCATGTGTTTTAGTCCTTTCAAAGATCCAAGCAGTGAAACACCTGACATGCACCAATCACTTGGAACCCTACCTCACACCCAGGGCCCTTTAAAAAGCTTATCCCAATAGTTTGACTGAATCCACTCTGAATTATACCATCATACTGTCACCATTACTGTTAACATAACCTTAAAGGGGGGCATTTCAGAGGGCCTTCGATACCCCCATGTCTACCAACGCAGTGCTGGAATCTGCCAGGCTTTTCCCCCCTCTGGAACTGGTTCCGTGCATTTCCACCACAAAAAACTAGCCCTGGTCCAGAAAAAAATGGATCCAGCATGGCACCACAGAAAATCTGGTTTCAGGTTTTGGATCTGTAAAATTAGAGAAAATGGGACAGGCTACCCCATCCAGATCTTCCACATAGCCAGGAAATTCAATCAATAACCAATAATGTTTTGTCTAATATCCCCAATGCCATGAAACATGCTCAAGGACTCACACTTGTGGCACTCAAGTGTTGAAGACATCGTGAGGCAGACAACAAAGCTCAGTCTTTGCAGGCTCTTTTATTGCACAATCTTTAATTAAAAGGACTGCAGTAAAACCACCAGAATAATTTCTCCCCAGTCTGTGTGTGAGGTTAAGTCTTTAAGGGAACAAAAGTGGGTATAACAAGTTGCTGGACTGTTTCTGTGTCACTACCTGCCAAGCATGACATTTATAAGAGCTGAAATCCATCTCACTGCAAGTCACTGGACGAAAAACGAGGTTCTCTCCTTCCCATTCCCCACTCACACTTCCCACACAAACCCATAAGGAGCAGCACCCCAGACATCCTGACGGTCATAGCCGGCACACCGACACCATGCTAATAATCACACTGGACAGCCCATCCCTGCTCAAACACACTCGACTCAATTATCAGCAGCATAATCCACAGCGCAGCTGCAGAGAACGTGGTGTTTTACCTGAACGGTAGGTATGGCGCATTGAACCCAGAGACAAGCGCTCTGTAGGCCTCCTCAGGGGTCTTCTTCAGGTAGAGGACCTGGAAAGAGATGACAAGTGTGAGGATACATTGCTAGGTTCTCTACAACTTAAACGAACCGCCAACAGTCTATCCGTCTGGCAACACGACGGCTTCCGGTGCCTGTGCAGCTAGAAACCTGATCCCATCAGTCTTGCTGCCATGACGACAGTAGCACAAAAATGTCACTGTAAGCGGCCAGTCACCCCCATGTTCATGAATCTCTGATGGGGTCAAGGAGATGGCAGCCTTAAGGTTCCCATCTCAGGTGCTGCTGCTATGCTCACATTACTTGTCAGCAAGGGAAACCCCCTCTGCCAAATTTAAAATAAGCTGGTAGAAAATCAGAGAGAAAACTAGCCGTGTTCATGAACAGTGATTATCCTTCATTATCCCAACAACTGGCATGACAGGTCACAAATTCATCTTAGAAACAGACATTCATCCCCCAAGAACAGCTAGACAAAGAGGACTGTGCATGTCAAAGCCCAGGAACTTTTGACCATCAACTGTGAGAGTGTCACCATGACCGGAGCACCGACAAGACAGATGCCAGTGTCACCTGGTCTGAAGGGGCAGTGATAGGAATCAGGTCCCACACTGCCCACGTATTAAACCTCCTGCCAACATTAAGTCAGTTCCAGCATGTTGACTTCAGCACTAGAAACCAGCAAAGTCAGTCCATTAGCATTTCTTCAGTGAAAGTCTCAGCACAGACGGTACCATCTCACTGGCAGTTCAGGAGCTGTCGGACACCTGCCTGGCTTTGCTTTTAGTCCAAAACGACTCCCGTGCTAATGTCACCCCAGCTAGGACACCAAGCAGCACGGCCCATAAGTCAAGTTCAAGCGTGAGAAGCAGCATGTGAAGCACCCACACACCTCTTCAGAGAGGGCCCAGCTTTGTGTCTCCTTGTCTCCCTCGTGAAATATTCACTATGCATGCATTAGAGCCTACTGAAAGAAAGGCGGATTAAGTTCTGCCACTGGAAGGGTACGTGCAACAACACAAAGAGGAGGCAGAATCCCAAAGACCAGTCCGATTCCCACATTCTGGGGATAAAAGCGGGCTGTGTGTCTTGAAAGCAGGACTCAGAAATGTCACCACCAGACCAAGCTTCATCAGCACTTCCCTAAGAAGAGGAGTAGCGAGAAGCTTCACAGATCCTCCCATGCCAAACAGCTCACTCAGTTTAAATGAAATCCCAAAACAATACCTGAGAAGACACAATAAATTACCTGCTGCAAACCTAATTCCATGCTACGTCAGTTCATTAAGCTCTGCCGGCACAGATCGAAGCACCAATCGCAGACTCAGCGGGTAGAGATCAATCGCCCCAGCAGTTTAATTAAAACGTGAGACAAGAGATCTGTGCTTTTGACTTCCGAAAACAAGTTCAAGGCACCCTTTTCTCCTTGGCTTTAAAATACAGCAGCAGAAGATATAGCAGCAGATCACCATATAGCCTGGTTTTAAATGGAGAGCTCACACTACCATTTAGTTAAGAGATAAATTTAGATCTTGGTTCAGGGTGCAGGATAATTTTAGACTACATCAGCACCATACTGATGGCACTAGGAGACCAGTTACGCTTGTGCTGCTCCATTTACAAGGGTTCCCATTTGATAGTGCTGTCCCAAAACCCATCAGGACCAATCCTGTCCTAAGCCACACCTACCCTGAAGTGCAGGGTTTCAGGGCTCTGTGGTAGACACGGTTTCAAAGGGACATAAAACCTCTGTACAGTAACTTATATACAGTTACTTAACCCTAATTCCTGATTTGTCATCTTGACAATTCATTGCCACTGGTCAAGTCCAAACTTAGAAAAGCAATTATCATAATATAAACGCTATAAATCAAATGTAGATTTCACTGAATCTAAAGGTGTTGACATCCTCAGGACCTAACACATGTGAAGACTACATAGTCATTGTTTGAACAGTATATAAACACAGGGGTGGCTTTAGTGATGGGGAGAGAGACCCACATAAAGCACAGAAAGTTCAGACACAACCCAGCCGATGGGAGCATACGCAGCAGGAAGTGACATCACAAACCAAATTGATTATGCAAAAGCATAAACCGGGAAAGGTCAAGCTATGCCAGACAGATTAGGCAAGTCTGTCAACTGGAGGGACCATGTGCTAGAAAATCCTCTGACCAGCCTCAGGCAAATACAGATCAACCCGACTAATCAGTTTCATGCAAATGAGACTGACACATGTGAGAGAAATGAGCTTTCACACCTGGAAGAACAAAATCACCAGAGAGCGATGAATCCATCACAGGTTTGCCAACAGCCCTGCCAGCCAAGCTCTCATGGAAACTCATCAGCTGACACAGCATCACTACAGCATTAACCCATCAACAGCAGGACCTGAGAGACTCCATCGATGGGCACGTACAGTGCAGGACTGGCATACCCGCAAAGTTCACAATCATTCAGCTGTTCACCTTCAGCTCTCCATGCGGGCTGCCTAGGAAGACCCCACCAACAGCACGTTTGGCACAGCCAGACCAATAAACCAATACGCAACATAATATCAAACACAAAGCTAAGATGAGGCAAAAGCCACAGAGCCAAATAAAAATCCACCCCCACATCCTAAAACCATCAGTCAGAAGCATCTAAATATGCCGAGATTCAATACTAACGTACTTCCTTGTTCAGGTACAGTTCAGCCCAGCCTACCACCCCCATCTCCCACAGTCAGATCAATAAAAGTATTTTTTTTTTTTTTAATTCAAATAAAAAGCCCCTAAGATTACAGTGGAAAGACCAGACAGCATCACCAGTACCAGCTCTGCCAACTTGTCTTCCTGGCTGAGAGTGCACGAAAGCCCGGTCTGCAGGGCGCAGGATGTGCTGGTTTTCACTCTATTTCCGTCCTTATTAGGACAGGACCTGCTGCTCCGGGGGTAAATCAGCTGGCAAGAGGAAAAACGAACCCAAAAATCATGCAGACCACGTCCCCCCTCTCCCCCCATGGAGGAGTGCTTCCCATCACAGACTCCCACTTCTTCTTGGAGCTGGGAAGAGAACAGGGAACACTAGCCAGTGAAATCTCTACTAATCTTAAAAGTTCCACCTGATAAATACAGGTGACCCACATCTGCATTAAGGATGACAAACGGGCAACTATACTACAACTCAAATAAACTTTAAAATAACACACAGGGGACCCAAATATTTAGAAAAATGCAACCAGCCATGTCCACAAAAAATGACCACATGGTGGAGAAGAAGGGACCTATCATTCCTGCTACAGGTGCCAGCCAGGATCAATGTCAAAAATCAGGCCACGCTGTTCAAAGGCCCACCTCAGTGAGCCCCTACCCCACACTGCAACCAGCCATTCCCATCAACGGCCTGTAGCAGTGACTGAGATAAAGCCCTGAGGCGCCAGGTCAACTGGTCTTGGCAGGAAACCCCCAGGAGAGGAAGACTCGGATGACACTGCTGCCAAAACAACAGGCGAGTCAGGAGACAGAGGGTGTTATGTTGTAATTACTTCTGCATAAGCTAAACCTGGTGCTAGCCAGGGCCAAGGAAGGTGGGAAAGGCAGTTAGATACAGCCTTTCAGAAATGCTTCAGTCATTAAAGAAAGGCATACAGGCAATGTCCCAAAAGCACAAATTTCAGATAATGAAGGCTGCATTTTCACAGTCAACTGCTGCACAAGGGAGCAGTCTGTCACAGTACATTCTTCCAGCCCCAGCCTGTAAGAGGCAGCAAAGCCAAAAGGTCCTGCAGGCAGTGCGGGGGCTAAGGTTCCACCAAGTGTGACGCAATTCTGCAGAAATACAAGAGAGCTCGACTTCCACTGCAGACCCAGAGGGACCAGCATCCCCAAGCTGTCGGGTGGTGGTCAGATCGGACATGAAAAGGGGACGGAACAGCAGATACTCACAGCATAGGCACCGATTAAAACAGCAGCATTAGCCCTCTTCCGCTGATCAAAGCTGGTGTAGTGAACGATCCTCTTTCTGGTCAAAGTGAAAGACTGTGGGTGGAAATTAAAAGAAAAAGCATTAAGGCGATAAGACCTGCATACATGAATGATAGCTGCCGTTTTCACACATATTCCACAGAACCATTAGCATCAAAACCAGGTAAAATCTGTTAATGACAGTGGTTAGGCTGATGTAACTGTAGCAGGGTTGTCCTGGCTTGGGTCGAAGCTGTTGTAGGGCATCCGGGGTTAAACAAACTCCCCCCACCCCCCAGGAGAAAGGGAGAAGGACATCTGCTCAGCGAAGTAAGGCATGGCGTTAAGCCGAACAGAAGCATAGCCCCATCTCTTTCAGCTGTCACCGGGAGCTCTTAGACCTTTGGTGCCAATTTAATGGGAACATCTGCTCAGCACACATGTTGAGGCATGTGAGCTTGGGGATGCACTCTGGATCCCTGCAGCCAGATGTGCTTCTGCAAAGGGGGGGGGGGGGGGGAATCAGGCACCGCAGCTTTATGCAAGCAGCAAAAGCAGCATGTAAAGGCACATGCGGTGTAGCTTGTCACAAAGTAAAGAGGCAAAATTGATGCTTTGAAGTAAGCTCACAGCGGCTCCTCTCCTGTTCTGGCATGCAAACAGAAGCCGAAACCTTTCCAAGGGAAGGGCGACCCATGAGGCTTCACCCCCAGGTGACATTTACAACCAAATCGACAAACAGGGTCAAGTGACTATATAAGCACCCCCCCGCCCCCAGCCCAGTGTTTGGCCCAATCCAGTCCCAGACAGCCGTAACAGGCTCCAAAACAACTACCTAGATGAAGAAGGGACTCTTCAGTTATGTGGAGGGCAGCTTTCAAGCAGCTCAGTCGCACGCCTTTATCCTGATCCTCACCGATTAGTAAGCCGAGATTAAACATGCTCCCACAAACCAAACCAACCTCAATATTGGCAGGGGCTCAAGGCACTCAAGGGGGAAAAACAAAAAAACCCCAGGCTGTATCCAGTGCCTGGCGGGTAGGGTGACATTTGGGGCAAGATTAATCTGTACCTGTACTTGTCTCATTTGAGCAGCCAAAACAGTGGCTGCAGTGTTTTCACTTATATAGCCATTAACTGTGGATGTAGACTGTTACTAGATTTCAGTCTAGAAAATCTAAAGAAGCCAAATACATTTAGAAGGGGAGTAGGAAGGGGCAAAATGGAACCTCAATAACAATTTCAAAGCATTTATCCAAGTCCATAGAACAAATACAGTAGATCTATGCCCCCTATACATGTCATCTTGTAAAGAATTTCAGATATCTTCAATCCCACGTCCCTCCTGCCAAACCAAGGCTACAGCACATTAAGCACTAGGGGAGATACTAATAAAAAGAATATTAATCCTGGAGTGGAATATTAAGGTCTGTAAAGCAATAAACAATAAGTATGTGCAAGGATGTAGAAATAGCAGGGGAGGGAGGAGGATTCTTATGGGAAAACAGTGACTACCCAAAAACTGAAGGTTACAGTGTTGGTTTAATCGGTTTAAAAAACACAAGCTTGGGCCTGCATGTCCTACTAAGCAAGGAGGGCTTCCATTCACAAAATAAAGCATTGTTTTACTAACGCATACAGCAACAGATGTCTCACAATTCACAACACTTGGTTTATTGCAGTGTAATGTTTTTGTTCCTCCCTCCTCGTGTTGGTCCAAATTAAAGCTTGACATGCAGACCTAAAGCAAGGGAGGTTCAGGAATGCCGTTTCTATGGCAATGGAGAGTAAATAATGCAAATGTGGGGGTGGGAGTAGAGGGAGGAGGGCGGTCTGTGGCGACAGCAACAAAAATTTAAAAAGTCTCATGCTGTTTTTGGTCTTTACCTTCAACATTTGTATACATGTACATACCACAGAACTACACCTTGTCTGCTTCAGAAAAATGACAGAGGACAAGACATGACAACAAGAATAGAAGACCTCCATTAGTCAAACATCACCGCTGAACTTGGCAAGGTGACAAAATTGCAAGGTACCATTTTTACAGTGCGCTAGCCCTGTGCGCACTCACATAAGATCAGGATTCATTTTTGGTTTTTGAGATAACCTTTAGGTCAGCTGTTCAAATACAGGTGTGAGGACTCTTCAGCTAATGAATCCTCTATTTAGTAATCTAATTAGAGCGTTCCAGCGAAAACCCGCTTACACACCGGCCCTTTGCAGATAAGACTGCCCACCTCTGACCTGAATGCTCAAACTGAGACAACGAAACAGTCTTCACATTTAGGTAGGCTACCATAAATTGCTATAACATCATCTAAAGGCTGAACACCATTGTCAGTATATTATGCACACAGTACACATGATGTACCTCAGTCACCTTACTGCAGAAAGCTGCATACCTGAAGACATGCAGGTTGATAAATATTTGAAATACAATACGTGAATACTTAGGCATGCACCCAGCAGCCACATTCCAGAAACAGGAGAATGCAGGTAACAGACCAGGAATTTATTTAATATGGACTTTAACTGCCCATGAATATTAAGAATCCAACTAAAAAGGTTTCAGAAACACAAAGGAAGCCCAAACTTAAAATTAACCATTCACACACTAATCTATTCCAGGGGTAATCCATATAAAAACCAGCAGCCATCGCCAGCCTCAGTATTATCCTTTAGTGTACAGAGCAACCATCACCCACTTCCATGACCAACATGACCCTAGTTACACTTAAGCATCCATCTAATGCCTCAGCTGCAGGGCAAATCATAAATTCTACACTCAGCCAAGCAAGGTAAAAACGCTCCATTTCTCTAAGAAGGGGAGTCGACATTTCCGCACAACGTTCATGCCTAATAGCCTGTTGGATGGAGAAAAATGTCTTCCACCCCTCACCATCAAATAACCTCCAAAGCCCTGAACAATCCCCACTGGGGTGCCAAAAAACATTGGCCAAAAGGTGGCCATCTAATACTGCACTTAAAATAAATTGGGGAATAAAGAAACATTCAATCAAAGGGCACCCACTCATAGTGTGACAGTCTTTGGTACTGTTAAGCAAATAGAACTTAGGACAGTGTAAATCCTAAGATTACCCCATGCAGCCAACAGCGCGTACCCGGCTTGGACACAGGTGAGTCAGAAGCCCGAAAGCGAAAGGCGATTACAGCCAGGAGAAATGCTTCTGGCTACACAATGGAACAATATGCTGCTTTGAATAAAGCTAGTTAATATAATAATGCTCAACACATTGCACAGTACTATGGTGATTCATCGACAGTCTGACACGAACCCTGGGACAGAAACACTATGAAATATGTTTACTATTTAAACATTTAATTATTACTATTTAAATATGTTGTTTGCCCTGAAAAGAAAAATTTAATAAAACAAAAAGTAAACCACAGTTCAGAAAAGACCAAACAGTGCTGTAATCACTAACATTTTATACTGCAGGCAAGTGAATGCAAAAATGCAATGCATGAATTATACAGTAGGTGTTACCAGCACTTACCAATCATGACAAAAGTAAACTATTCAAAATGTATCCGATGCATTCTTTCTATGTTACAGAAGACACATCTGACTCACATACCATACTAGGTGTAAAATACAAGTGAGAATTGATACTGGGAGAGTCTGCCACGTTACGCCAACCACAGAACTATATTCTATATTCAGAATAAATACTCAAATAGAACCAACACATTTCAGAAGCAGCCTTTGAAATTATTGACAAAAAGTGACAACATAGGCCAAGCCCCAAAAAGGTTAAACGCTTTAAAAACATATGACATTTCCCCCTCAATGCAGGTGAACATATGCAAATATTAGTAATTTCTTCAGAAGTGTGAGACCCATACTGTACAATCAGTCATAAGACAGGTGACTTACCTTTAGTTTCTTGTTGAGTTTACAGCAGTACCTGTACAGCATCGCCAAATTGAGAGGCCCAAAATCTGCATAAAAGCTGTGGAAAGGGGACAGAAACAGTGTATAGGACACCCATTGGGATGGGTACACCGGTCACCCCACAGACAGCAAAGTTAACAATAGCCAAGGAATACGTAACTGAAATGTAATATCTCAAACTTTCTAAAGTTGTTTCTAAAGACTATCAAATGCCTTTTGTGGAAAACCTAGCAAATAAAATGGAGAGGGAGTGAAGTACATTTAAAAAGGAGGTTGGAAAAGCATCAATGCAGGGTGTTACGTAAGACGGGGTCCGAACAACTACGTACTTGTTGCAGCCGGGGTGCAGAAAAGCTGGGTCGGGGGGGGGGGGGCGGACAGACGGCACTTACTTTTCATACACGAACTCCTCGTCCGTGCAGAAATAATGCGTGTTCGCTGTACTCTTCGGCTTGCTCCGTAACGTCGCAAAATACAGGCGATCTGAAAAGTAAGCGCCAAGTTCACAAGATCACTTTGCCGGCGAGGCGATGCGCTGATTCCGGACACCCAGTTAGAACGCCCGTGTAACCGCATAGACTGGTTAGCAGCAAACGTTAACACGTCTATTAAGGCTCCCACATCGCACAACACGCATATTTTGCGACCCCAAATTGCATTTATTCGCCACGCTGGGAAATCTTCGAATAAAAGTAACACTGAATAAATTTAGTCTTAAAAAGATGATACGATGCTACCACAAGAATGAGCGGCCGGGCGCAGACAGCCCGCCCCCAGCGCGCGACCAAGTTGAGCAGCTCTTCACTAGCTGTCTGTCTGCGCTCAGGGCGAGTTAGCAAACCCGTTAGTTGGCCCCAGAAACACCTAAAAGTGAATGAAGCTGCTTAAACAGCTGGACGGTCGTCCAACAAATATTAAATCACTGATAAAGCTCACCTTTTATGAACTCGGAGGCTCCCATCAGCTCGCTGTCGTCTGCCATTTTAAACAAAGCTGACAGGATGGTCGGGTATTTGACGTTATCGAGACTCATCGACACAGGAATGAAATGTAAAAAATACGTATAAAAAAAGTCACATGAACTTACAATGTTAAAGTGAGGGCGAAAGCGAGGACGGAATAAAAGTAACCGAGAAACCGGCTTAAAGCCTCCTCGAATGTCCCGAGAAATCAGCAGGGATTTAAACGGAGCGCTGAGCGTCGAGGCTACACCGCGGGCAGCGCTACACCCCCAGCCCACCGCCCGACAAAGGCACCGGCCAGGCAGCCGTCCGTTTCCCAACAACTTCCATGTCCCGCAGGGGGAAAAATGACACAAAAAAGTGAACAAGTGCGACGAAGACGACTTCTGACGCAGTCTTTCGAATTGCGAGAGTTTGATCGGACGGCGTGTACTACTCCCTCATGGCTCCAGCGACGCGACAGGACGCCTCAACCCCTTCCGCTCCGTCCGAGGTAAAGTCCTCAGAAAAAATCTGCTCTCTGCCATGGCCGCGTACAACAATACTCCACTACTAGGTGCTTCTTAAAGGGGCGTCACGTGGTGAGCCGGCGCCCAATCAGCACACGGAGGCGCGTTCCGAAGTCTTGAGCGCCTTTGGCCAATCAGAACCCGCGAGTAATATAAACATCAGGCGAGATTTTTCACTGGCTGTACCAGTAGGCAGAAAAACAAATTTGAATGAATAATTAATATACTAATAATCTATTAAAAGATCGATATCCAAAGGTACTGTCACTTTCGCAGGATGTGTTAGTTCTTGTAAAATGTGTAACTAATATGTTAAGAGTGCCATGTACAGTAAATTAATATGTTACATGAAAATTACTTTTGAAACCTTTGAGACTGAATTGTAGTTTTTAAATAAGAGTTATACAGAAAAAATGAAATTAAAAGTAAAGTTTCCCTACTAGACCTATATAAAACAAGTTTAAACAAACAAAGCATTCATTTTTTGTAGTAGCACTGAATTCGGTTGCTCAAAAACACTGATAATCATGAACCGTACGAGTGCAATGACTTGGAAACCCCTTTCCTGTCCACTCACATTAATGACATATATGACTGGACTCGGTGGAGAATTACGGTAATTAACTGAAACCGCAACACGTGATTATGCAAGGCTTCGCAGGATGAAGGCAATACGAGCCCGACGGTTTAAATATTACTACTACTGTATAGTGAGATGAGTTTAAAGTGTAACGTGATTATTCATAATAAAACTTGTTATAGATTACGAAAGCATCTGACACATTTATAGCTGCGACATTTACTAACACTGCAGTTAAAACCTTTAAAATATGAGGCCACGCGTAATTTTGCTTCCAAGAATGTGCCTTGAAAGCACATAATTATATTTAGAGGTTATCTCATAGGTTATGTGGTCATAATACTTCACAGAGATGCGGAAGCGAATGCCGAAAGGCTGAGCATATACGGTTTTAAATTGTATTGCTGTAGCGGTATTAGTTTTATGTGAAGGCTTTAAATATAACTGGAAGTTAGTATCAAAGTAATAGTTTGTTGTCATACCAGCGAGGATACCTTAGCGTGTGGTGCCTTCAAGGCGACAGCTATCCTGTCCTGTAAATATTAATCCAAAGAGTGGCCGTAGCCGGCAATTAATGATATGAACCGGTGGCATAGTTACTGTCACCACGCAAGACTTTCTCGGACATATTTGACAAAAAAGTCTCCATGAGCCTTACTGGAAATTCCACCTACAACTCATGCATATTTTTTTCTTTAAAGAAAAAAAAATCGCAGTGTGTGGTTAATCACAACAGCAAAGTTTGTTAGCTAACTCCGCTAGTTTCCCAGTTACTGTGGACCAAACACCAAACAAACAGTAACTGATCAGCAGGCAGTAGGTTACAGAATAGTTATATGAAGGCTGCAGGTTCAGTCATGGAGAGAGACCCAGCTTATCTTAAAGTGCTGTACTAAAATATGTGAAATATACAGGGCATGATTGAAATAGTGTTTACCATTAAACTGTCATCTAAGCAACAAATAATATTGAGAAAACATTTTACAGAAGAAACATAAATAGACCCCATTGAGCTAGATTATTTTCAGAACATTACAATAAAATAGGATTCGATTTTTTGATGAATGTTAGTAAGAAGTTTGAGTGCCGCCGGACCGACTCGGGAGCGTCACGGGGTTTCATCTTTTCAAATCTGACCCTGTGCCTGCGGGTATCTCCGAAATGCGAGATCTGACAGATCAGGCCACCCCGCAGCCTGTGCAGTAACCTAACGGTAACGGAAAGCACCGTTAACCATAACCATAATCAGCTCGTGTCCTACACCATATAGCCCACAACCTGTCCGATATAAATGCTGTTACACTTAAAATCCGATGTGTTTAAAAAAAATGATCATAGAAAGATATTGTTGACTGGCACATTTTAAATAGATTTTTTAGTACCTGTTAGTCTGTTCCTTAGCATAATAAGGACACAAATCCGACTGTCAAATGACTAAGCCAGTGCTAAGACTGGAATGGAAATGAGCTCATCTAAATGCTAGCATTAGGTGTCTGTGATGAGACATCAACGCAGCTTAAGAAGTATTTTTTTCTGATTAGAAGGGAGAAAATCCTGATTTTGATCTTACCCGCGATCAGAGAAATCCAGACCTTCTGGACATCCGAGGCTGGGTAGTTCCACTCAGTTTGCCCCTGGGGTCTCCAGGGCTGGTTGTCTGACATGCCTTCATAGGAGTGCACTTAGGGGGGCAAGACCGGGACCAGTGACTGTCAGAGCAGGCGAGGCACCGAGGGAAGATGCACACCGGACGGGAGGCAGCTGGGGACTGGCTCTAGGAGCGAGCGAGCGAGCAGGCACGCGTGCAGGATGCACTGAGGCCTTTCCCAGCACGCGGGGCAGTGGGACACTGGCTCTGGTGACAGGCTCACGTTACTGAAACAGAGCTGCCTTCACATACGGCTTCAGTTTCATCCCAGGTCAAGTGTGAATTTCAAGTCCCCCCAGTTCCTGCTCCGATTTATCAGCCAAGCATGCTTGCTGCTCTTTTCTACTTTGCAGACACTGATCTGTCTCAGAATAATTTGTCCGTCTGTCTTAAGGTTTGTCGCTCATGCTTTGAGAGACCAAGTTCTCCCGCATGTCCCCCCAAGGGCAAAGAGGCCCCCCCCCCCCCCCCCCCATATTACACTCGGAGATCTGATACCCTAAGATGTTGACATCACGGAAAAGTCAGGGCCCAGAGTTCGCTGTGAACCTCTTGTTCTACCTCTTTGTTCTTCTGGCTCGGGGGTGGTAACCTCGGGGCAGGGAATTGGCCAGCCAGACAGACCCTCTCCTCTGTACTCACACCAGTTTGACTTCCCACAAAGCTACATTCCTGCCATGTCAATTGGAAATGAGGTGAAACAGGACGGAATCACAAAGATATGAAACAGCAGGACAGGACTAAGCACAGCATACTAAGGGCAAACATTTTAGCCAATCTCTCTCTGTTCTCATGGCGACCGCAGTGTACCTTAACTTGAGAGTGGCACACTAAAACCCAGTGCCTGCCGTTTACCCAACCGTCCTTAGATCAACTTCCCTTCCCGGTAAGGAAGCTCCGGACACAAGCTGCAGCAACAGCAGCTCTGTATCACTTGGAGCAACTAATAGAGACCAGTAATGGCAAGTCAGAGGTTACATGCAAACACAGAACCTTTGCTAAATCAGCCAGCATCAAGTGGCACTGTTTGCAAAGCATATCACCACTGCATCACTGTATTACGAAATAGCCTTCCATGCATCTGTAAGTCTGGTTAAACCAATGTCACTTATTTGAAGCATATATTCACTACAAATAACAGTGTTTTCCAATAAGTTACACGCTCTTTTGTGTTACACATGTACAAGTTTGATACAGTTTCCCTGCTAATACCAGTGGGTAGGGAGCAGAACTCAAACTCCCCCATTACAGTGGGAACACTTTGTGTTCATTAAATCACACTATGAAGGCAATGGCCTTCAGTGGAAAGCTAAGTTTATTTAGGCAGCCTTAAAGAAAATATCTGCCACAATGAACCAAACTTTCCGATAATTGAGGAACCCATTGAAATTAAGGAGCCTTTTCGGGAAGGGGGCTCGTAAATTTTTTTAGACTGTTAACTACTTGTTAAACTCATTCTGACATTTCAGAAGACTGTACACTGTCTTATGAAATAACCGTAACACCCCCCCCAGTTAGAACTCAGTTCATTTCAGGTGGTCACTGCTCATTTCATGCTGTGTTTGATCACAGGAACCAAAGGCCCGTACCAGTCAGGAGGACAACCTGCTTTAAATAAATGAGCACAGCAATAGTTCCCAGTAATGCATAACCATTTTAATGTAAACCAAATCTGTATGGAAACTTACAAATGAAAAGAAAAAGTATTTCCAAGAGCAGATCCTATATTCTAGACTTTACAGTATTTCCAAAGAGCAGATGCTATATTCTAGACTTTACAGTATTTCCAAAGAGTTTATCCTATATTCTAGACTTTACAGACATCCTCGGGCTTTTGCGCAGATCTGAAAGAGAACATTGGTGATGAACCGTCTGGGTCACCTGGAGGAACAGATGTGCAGGACAGCCTCTGAATCAAAGCACAGGGCCAAGGAAGGGCCTCCCGTCAGCTGGATGTAAACCTCCCCCCTCAGATTCAGGCTTGTATAAACCCCCGACCCCAGTGAAGGGCATCCATCTCGCCCACCTCCCGCAGCCAAGACAAAAACACAACGGAACCCAAGACCTTCCTGCCCCCGCACAACAAAAGGAACAATGACTCAGGCCTAACCTACACCATCTGCCTCCTAATAGCACACAGAGCCAGCACAGGCCTACCTAGCCGATAAAAGAAAAACCACGCAATGCCAAGGCAGGTCATGCAAGGCCGGGGGAGGGGGGGGTTTGACATCCTGAAGCAGGTTCTGCAGGAACCTTGGGGCTCCACCGTCGGAAGCCACATCAGTTACGTAGCCGAGACCGACGAAGAACTATCAGCCGGACCTCGGCACTCGAGAAGGCCTGCGAGTAGAAACAGCCTGAGTGCCATCCTTCACGGTGCAAGCTGGGGGCCCTTAACTAAATGGTGTAATACGAGTACTTACAGCAGGGGAAAGCCTGCCTTACTTCATCTCCAGCGAAATAACCTTCTGAGGTAAGACTCCCACATTGCTTCAGTTATGAGCAGAACCAGGAAAACCTCAATAAGTCACACCTGCACCCATTGGCCAGCTCAAGTAATAATGCAAATAATTAATGGCAATAAACCAATGAAATGGATTTCTCCTTCCTAAGGAATTGGATCATGTCAAACAAAAAAAAACCTGCATGCATTCTACCCTGTGTGGATCGTGCCCTTTAACACCACAGCGATTTGGGATAGACCAATTACAGGGAGATCCAACAAAAACCTTAAATAAACAGCATAAGTTATCCAGTCAGAGACAAGCACAGAGAAACTTCATCGAATTAATCGAATCAGGACGACCTACTCTGCTTAAGAAACAGCGAATGGTCACCAGGTTAATGAAAAAGCAACCCCACTTGACAGTAAAGTACTGTGCTTTGTTGCAACGTCGCATTCTTGTGGCAAAAACGATTTAACTTCAAAAACGTTGAGAATTTATATATAACAATCACCTTTCAGTCAGTTACATCCCTCATTCAGGGAAAGAGAGGAAGGAAAAAAAAAAAAAAAAATCAAAGAATGGATTTATTACAGTGTAAGGCAATACCCTGAGTAACAGAAGCCAAGAAAATACAAGTACATGGGGCAGGGCGGGGGGGGGGGGGTTATAGCTTTAAGGGGTTTAATCAAAATTCACTTTATGGGGGGAAGTTCCGTCCGTAAAACCGCAACCAAAAAAAACAAAATCAGCGCATAGTAGTTTATCTGCTACAGTCATCCTGGCCACAGGCTGGCATGAGGCGTATGGCGGCTGGAAGCGAGGGCGAAGGCAAAGGCGTGAGCCAGGCCCTCAACCCGGCTTAGAGGCTGGGGTTGGAGGCTCCCGTCCCGTGGCACTCGATGATGTACGTCTCACTGCTGGAGCTCTCGTCCTCCACCTTGGTCACCGAAAACTTGGCCTATAAGGCGGCGGAAGGCAGAACGGGGACACTTAGAGAAACAGGAAGCCCAGGGGCCAGAGAAGGCGCCGGCAGCAGAGGCCAGACTGAGACTCAGGCAAGACATCTTACTGGAGACTCCAGGGGATAAAACTGGCAGCTACTCAGGAGAACATAACAGATCAGATTATTCATGCAACTCCTTGGGCAGATTTTCTTCAGTTTATAATGAAGAGCCATTCACATTCCAGCATGAAACCAGTAGGCCAACAATTCATAAGAAAAATAATGACCCGGCACTTTAACTGAACTCCCAGAAACATCCCAAACCGGGCACACTGACCACAGACCCTCATAGGGGCAGAGCCCCCCCCCCACCCAGGCAGTCGATTACCCGCTGGTACATATGTAGTGCTGATCAGGCAAGGTGCATCCATTTCAGGTGGACTGTCATTTCATTTCACAGCATATCTGTGTTGGACTTACCGTAGTGAGCTGCTCAGCGACGTGGATAGCGGTCTGCGTGTGCAGGGTGACTGGGCCAGTCCGGATCCTGGACGTGCCCTTGGCTAGCGCCATGTAGATGATGAGCTGATGACCGGAGACAGAGCCGCCACTGAGCGTTTCACGTTTCACGCCTGGCAGGTGTACAAGATGCACGCGTGTGCTGGCCGAGTCCTTACCTGGTCCTGAAGGAACTCGTCCACGCAGCCGTTGTGCCGGATGTTTCTCAGCAACATCTCCGCGGCTTCCACACCCACCTTGTCAGCATAGACCCCTGGGTGAGGCAGAGGGGAAAAGACAGTGGTCAGACTACTGATGCAGACCAGCCACACGTACAGTCATGAGAAAGCAATACTTCATTGAACCACCAGACCTATTCATGAACCCTCAATGAATCAAATCACCTTTAGGCGAATAAAACTTAATAAAACATGTGTTTACTTGAAAAAATGTCCATCATTTTTTCTACATAAAGTGATTAATAAAAAATATTTAGTCTTTTAAATATCTGCAATTGTATGTGCTTCACTACCTCTCCATAAATACTTAATGCAAGCGAAGCAGAGTAATGAGTTGCAGCATATTGCCATCTAGTGGTAGGGATCAGTATATATTGGAGTCAAAAACAACATGGCTGCCACACTACACACCACTTTAGCACAGTAACATGAACCAAAAGCCTCACCTTTTTTACCCAGTGAAGAACCAGCAAATATACAGCCAGTGGAGGACTCTGCGATGATTCTGAGTAGGAATAAACAAAGGTTTGGTCAGCAGCACCTCTTGACAGGAGGACAGCATCCTTAGATTATAAGGCCTTCCAGAGGATATCAATGCAAATCGTGAGCCTTTCTTGTACGTCATGAGGGGAAACGGCAGGTTGAGAGCGGACACTCACATGATGCCGTTCCCATTACCGCAGGCCTTATCCTTCTCCTGAAGAGCCTGAATGTTGATGTACAGGTCTTTGATCTCCTTCCGGATGGTTCTCACTGCTGCCGTTGACATGTCTTTGGCAAGCTAGTTTAATGGGATTGGGGAGGGTTATAAATATGGGGATAAAGACCACCCCCACGTCACTTGACCTTGAGGTTTCATCCATCCTGCCTCTATACTAAGATGTGAAACACACGTATAAAACAGTGACACAAACTCGCATTACGAACGGGTTTTAGAAGCACGGGGCTAAGCACTAACACGCAAGGATGTAAACAAGTCACCCCTGGATACCTTGAAAGGAAGAACCCCAGCGACAAAAGCCCTGCCGTAGATCTTGGTGATGTTGCCCCTCTCTGTCATGTTGACAGGACTCAGCTCCTTCACAGGGTTGACCTTAACCACTACCTCACCACCCCCCTTGGGGTAATATCCCCTGTCAGAGAGAGAACAGAGCTTGAGTTTCCATCCACAGTCACTAAAACATGAATGCAGACACATACGCAATCAGAGGTGGATAGTTCAAGTAAAAATCCAGACCAAGATTTCAGGCGAGCACTCTGTGACTGACTCTTTTTACTCAACTGGCTGGTTGAAAACAAAATCTTCGTCTGGATTTTTACTGTTTGGACCTGAACTCCAAGACCACACAATCTAAAGAAGCCAGTCCAGCTTCATCAGCCTTGTGGGTGTATCACTGAGAACACCCCACCGTAAAAACTATTCAGAAACATGCTAGATGGCTCGATTGTAGCAAAAAATGGCTGAAATTAACTTTGCCACGTTTTACCTCATTTTCACATCACAATCAAAATAGACCCCAAATTTCTCCACGATGGGCTTGAAGACCTGAAAAGACAATGCACACCATCAGATCACCACATAAACCCCTGAAAGACACATTTTAGCAGCCCACAGCAACCAATAAACCCCTACCTTCACGGTGTAGTCGATCTGAGGGGCCATCTCCGCGTTGGTGCCACCCTTCAGGCAGAGCTCTGAGGGCCCGCCAGCAAACAGGGCGCAGGGCAGCGACACCTGCAGCAGCAATGCGACGCTCCTGAGGCAGGTGAGAACAGGGGACGGGTACTCAGACTGCAAGCAAACCCCCAACACAACTCAGAACTACTGCCACTACACCAGCAGACGTTTTACTGGAGGGTTTCGTTTTTATGAAATGCTTAAAAATAAAACGAGCCAACATAAAATTCAATCATTTTTTCATTAAAATATAATCTTACTAAGTTACATTTATTTACTGATTTCTGATTTAGTTCAATGTTGGCTCTTAAACGTTATTCTGCAAATTAAACATCTCGAATAATCGCACAATAAGGAAAATTAGCATTTGTGTGAAAGCCCGTTCCTACCCCGCTGTCTGGGTGTCTGCAACGTGACTCCCACCCTTAATTTTGCCGGGGGTCAGCGTGATCTCTGTGGATCCCACCACGGCGCCATCCAGATCCCCGTCAGTCATGTCCCTCACAAGCTCCAAACCCGACAGATGCTGGGGCCTGGAGTGATGGGGGCGGGCGGGGGGGGGGATTACATTCAAAAGAAAGTCCGTCTGGTGGTTCTCATTCATTTCCTCCTGGTTTAAAAATCGGTCATTAAACTTATACAAAGCAATGGGTTTAACAAAAAAGTGTATAATGTTTTTACGACATATTCCACATCGACATTAACACACGCATGTACTTCATTTTCACGTTTTCAAATGTATGCTCTGGCTTCCCACTTAAAAATATCCTATTAATGATATGTCCAAAATTGTACTTGCCAACTTGAAGACAGCATTACCGCCGGATACAATGCACCCAGAAACCTTTAAATATGGCTTTCCCTATCACAAATTAAACTAAGTAGAGTAGCCATGTGCCTACGCGTTAACTAACAAAGGATCATATGAAAAATGTATGAGGGCCGGATCTCTCTTTAACGGGGGAGTGAAAATAATGCGAAAGTGAATAAAACTGCGACCCCCACGTAGTACCGCGGAACTGTCACCACCAGCTGCGGGGGATTGTGATTCGGGATCCGGCAGATGCGGGGAGAGCTGGGCGAAAAAATCAACTTTGCTTTGTTTGGCATTGGGCTGAAGTTGGGGGGAGCAGCCCGGTCTCCCGACACCCCCGGCAAATCGGCTGGCTCCGCATTACGGCACGATCGCAGGAACACTGCAGCACGTCTTTGGTTAACGGAGGGACTCGGAAGAAGTTGAAATTCAACGTTACCTCAATCCCGGCGTACTTCTCCCTGCACGGATTTTGTTTATTTTGATAGGGGAGCCGTGGACGCAACTCAGCGCAGCGGACAGTCTCAGGATCTGCCCCCCCTAATAGAGAACAGAGGCATCAGCATACGTGGGGAATGCAGGGCAGCAAATATCCACCAAAGTTGATTTCATGATCATTTTCTTGATCTGTACCATAGGAAAATAAGAAAAATCGATCAGCGGTTCAGCGCTTACCCCCTCCATTACACTTCCGTCCATCTCGAACGTCGTTGCGGCCATTTTTCTGGAAGGACGAAAAGTAGCGATACGAACTCCGAAATCCCGTAGTCCGAGAAACCACGGAGTAGATCTTAAGTAAAGACAAAGCAGCCCGGACTCTCAGCCCCGATCCAAGCACCAGCCTCGGCGACGCGCTCCCAGTACCGCAGACCGGCGACTCAGCGCAAACAATAATGAGCGAACCGCGAACTTCCCACCAGTCTTTGCGCTCACCAATTCCCCCAGTTTTCCAGATCCTTTTCTTTCCTTATACACACTGTCACTGCAACCTCTGTCGCTCCTTGTAGTGGATAAAACCTCCTCTTATTATTTCGGACACCTCCAAAAACAATCTTCTCTTCCGCCCCCCCAGTGAAAAGTGAGCGTCCGGCGAGTCAGCGGCAGTTTGTGTGGCAGCCCCTGTCTGTGCCTGCGCATGCGCAGTAGAGTCGCCCATTTCACTGCATTGTGTGACAAAGTTGGGAGACAAGAAAGGACTTTGGGACATGTGGAAAAGGCTCGCCAGACGCCCGACCTTGTGCTACACAATAAAAAAGGAGACTTCCCATTCAATCGCATAATAGCCTATCCCCACCGTATAGTGTATACATGTTTTGTCTGTGAAATGGTGATAATGTCAACTTGTTTTCGAGAATTTAATACCTCTTGTATATGCATATGCCTCTGTTGTTTTTTTTTTTTTTGTTTTGTTTTCAAGATTTGGGCTGACCGTACTAATCCCATGTCACTGTCTGTTGTTTCAAAATTTCTCACCCAAAACGTCTCGCTCAAAAACGTAAATGATTGAATACTTAGTAGTAGGCCTACTTTATGTTTTTATAAAAATAATTCGTTATACGTGTATTTCATAGCCTAACTGTTTCATCTTGTCTTTCTGTAACTGAAATCATTGAGTCTACTGAATAGTATTTTCTAAAGGATATCTCCGTAATGTATTAACACAAAACATGTATCAGCATGTGTCGATATTGTTTTCTATTACCCATTTATACGTCAGGGTTTTGTTATTTATGTTGTTTTACTTTTTTGCCCCTGTCCAGGATTGATTAGAAGATGGATGGATGGAAGAAATTGTTTGAATTCGGATAAATTGTTTTTTTATAAGCGTCTCCTTTGACCGAGAAATTATAATATGCGAGGAAGAATATTTACTGACGTATATATGTATACAGTATTTTTAAAACTGACATCAAGTAATAATGCACCTTGGCGTGAAAGTGCAAAGTTTTAATTATGGGAACATTCAGCAACAAGTGTAACAGTTTCTATGACTCTTTGCATGTGTGGATATGTCGTCATGGTTAATGAACGGCGCAAAACACACCTTGTTGTGGCTTTTCATAACGCAGGCAGTTGATAATAGATACAGGAAGTAGGTTTCTCTTCTAAAACAGGTGTTTTATGGAACCAAAAGTATCTTAGGCTGCCACTCAACCTGTAACTACTCATGCAATCTGACTATCCTCAAGCAATTTATATATCACAAACAATAGATACAAATATTTGTCTGTTTGTTTGTCTTTATCTAAATGGATCTAAATCGATCTCTGTTCTCTAGCAAGTTTTGAATGGATTTACAAGCAAAATTTCACTTTTGGGACCTGAACCGAAAGTCTGGTCGTATTTGTAACATTTCCATTATTATCCATAAAAATTAAATATCATAAAAATTGTGATATTGTGGTCTGTGTGGTCTGAACCAGTAAAATTGTCAGAATTATCATTTTAATTACTAGTACTTTCTTGCACGACCTGCTGCATTACTGCTAATTGCACACTATGGATATTTATGAATATTGTAATATTTATTGTTTGTCTAATATCATGTCTCGTTATACTTGTGTCCATTTATAATTATGTCTCATATGTTTGTCCTCCGTTCACAGTCTGCAGCTAAGCAATAACTCATTTCACTGCACATTGTACTGATCTTAAATGTAACCTGTGTTCTTCAGTAATGTGCCTCGAACCTCTGTTAACAGGGAAATATTAATAGTTTTCACAATGGTAACATTAACTAATAGCAGTATTGATCATCTGGTCATCTTTCATGTGTCATGGAAATTTCATTCTGCATTGAACAAAAGCTTTACAGCTGCATTACAGCCCGTGCTTTGGGTAGCTCTGTGGCATTGCCTTAGGGGGGAGGTATACACACACAGACAGGGAAACACACCGTGACATGGAAGGAGAACAGGAGGTACAAAGGACCAGGGTATATTTACGGTGTTCCCATGGAGACGGGAGACAAATGGTGCTCTTATTAAAAACATGTAAAGCACCATGTTACTTTACAATGCTGGCATTCTGGTCTGGCGTTGAGTCTGATCTGGAATTACGGCACTGAAGTATAGCTAGAGGTACAAGTTATAAATTACTTTTTCAGAATATAGTTTTATAGATCATACAATAATTTGTTTCCAATTTAAATAACCGTACTATGGAAGGGCATTCGTTAAATAAATGCAGTTCCAAAATTCCAAAATAGATTTTACACAAAAAAAAAAAAATTAAATGTCAGCATGGTGGAGCTCTGTCCATTATGAAGACACAGCAAAACCCCTCACATGTTAAAAATGTTTCACTTGTTACAGCCTGGTTTCCATCCACTACTCAAATACCAGGATCAGAGTTCATGGCCCTTCAAGGTTAATACATCTGCATCTTCAAGGTTGATTGTCCCTTCAGAGCAGGGGTGGAGAACCTGTTCCATGGAGGGCCGGTGTGGGTGAGAGGTCATCTCAAAAACCTGCAGTCAGCCAATAATAAAGCAGTGGTTCTCAACTCCAGTCCTGGGGATCCACTGTTATTGGCTGATTGAAAGGCCATCCCAAAAACCCGCAACCACACTGGCCCTCCATGGATCAGGTTCCCCACCCCTGCTTCAGAGGCAGACGGAGTGTCTTGTTTCTTTGTGTAATGGAGAGCAAGATGGGGTAGGAGAAAAGAGGATTTCCCCACGGGAATCAATAAAGTATCATCATTTCATTTCATTTAGGCCTACCAAAGTTCAGCTCCATAGTATTCAACTAAAACATGCAGCTACATGAACTGGTGCCTCTTAAATGGCCAGAGGCTGTGATGGAGCACTATCCTGTGAGTGGCATCTTCCTTATCAGAGATACCCACTAAGCCACCATGCTGCCTGTAAGAACAAAAACAGTAACATTTAATTGCTGCAATTTAGCTGTTTATAGGTTCTGCTGAAATGGACTAAAATCTGTTTTGCATTTTGGGAGCCCCTGGTATATAGTATTGATTGACATCATGGAAATACCTTACTTATTGCTAAAGAGAATACATTGTATTACTTTCCACATCTGATAACTATCAGGCCAAATCTCTTGCCCCATCTGGATTCCTTCCCCCCGCGATGTGCAGCTCTAGCCCCGCCACGCCCAACCCCATTCCGGTTCACGCAATCGCAGAACAACTCCCCAGCTCTGAAGCCCCCCCCATCTCAGGACCCAACTGACCCATGCATACGCAAAAGAGAATCAAATGAAGACTGCGCTCAGTAATATCATCGATACGGAATCTGAAGAGAAGGACCCAGGTTAATTTACTTCTAGGCACGGGGCAGTTTAGTAAAGGATTTCATGTAAAATCATGTTTAATTTGTTTCCTTGTTTAATTTGTTTCCTTTTGTTGGTCTTTCACACATCGTTAGTTTTTTTTTAATTTTACTTTGTCGACAACAAGGCATTCCAGCTTGTAAATGTTCATGCTTAGCAGTGGATTATGACAAAGTGAATGTTTTATTACACCACTAACCTTGTTTGTATATTGGTGGTGATGTTTCAGATGAGTGACTGCAAAGTGATGGGTTTTCACCATAAATTAATGTTTATTTTATTCAATTTTATTTCAGTTCCATTGTTGTTTTCACGATATTTATTACATTTCTATTGTTTATTTAGTTTTTTATTGTTAAAAAATACTTTCACAATAAATTTCACAGCTGCCTTCTATTAGATGACTTTCTACGTTATGATGGTATGTCAGGTTTATCATAAAACAAATTGTTTTGGTGTTTTCAGGCATAGAATAGGTACATGCATAAATAATTCTTAGGAAAAAATAAGCCATTCTTCACGAGTTTAACTTTCATAGCTTACACATGATATGTAACAGTATCTTAAAATCACCTTACATTTCGTTTAGAATCTGCAGGATCCGAATCATATTAACATAATTCATCAATACCTAGGCAGGAATTTGACAAGAAATCGTTAACTTCCATGATCAATAAAAATGTTATTTGCGTTTTTGTGTGAGATTACACTAACCCTTAAACGGTAAAACAAAATTCAAATAAATATTAAATGTTTAGATTTAGAATAAATTGACTATTATAATACACACCTTTTCAAATATTTGTAAACATATTTTATTGATTTTAATATATATATTTTATATATTAAGAGTGAACTTGCAACTTTTGTTACTGGTACTCGACCCGAAATCAATGGAAAAGCAGATATCCCACCTTAGGGATAATGATTTCAAAGAGGCAGATGAGGGGCATCCAGGATTTCTAAAACGCTTCAAATCATTATAAGACATATTTTCCTTCAATATCACTATGTAATTATAGGACTAGTTCAAATTATCACAAAACAACAAGGTGATTTGTACACTGTGCTAAGTTCGATATCATATCACAGCAGCGGGAGCACCATGCACGAGAAAAAACACACAGCCGTTAATATGAATGATGGGCCGCCAGGATAAACAAAACCACCGTAAATGTTGTCTATTCATGTTTATTAATTTAGTTCTTGCTGGTTAATTTCACCTCCGGTGAACATAGGGGCAGTTGATGTTGGATGACTGAAGGAATACCCGGTGGACAGCTCTCCAAATGGAACGTACCAGTTCCTGATGCAGCGGGAAGTTACTGGCAGCAGGGCCGTAGCCAGGGTTAGAACAATAGTGAGGTCCGTGACCCAGGGGTAAGGGGGTCTCATCAATCACACAATACATACAGGAGGCTTGTTTTCTGGAGGATAAGCAGTGTTTAATGAGGGTTCATATCAATTAATTGATAGTATAGGTTACAGCAAATTACGTACGTGGAGCTATTTAAATGTGCCTTACTGAATGAATTTAGGTCTGTATCATAAGAACATAACCGAGCATTAAAATATTACGAGTATGAAGCATGTAATTTAAGGTTATTTGTAACCACATATAAAGGTAAGATAATGATCATTTTTTTTCTTTCCTAATGATATGCAGCATGCGCGCCCCCCTCACAATGCTGTACGGTCACACGCACGTGCGGTTCGTGAGTCGCGCATCCTCCTTCATGCTCGCTCTCTCTCTCTCTCACACACACACACACACTCGCGCGCGCCCGCGGCAGACACTATAAACTATATATTTTTTATTACTATTCACGTCAATATTTAGCTTCAAATATTATTTTTAGCTCTTAAAAAATTACCGAGGTCCGGATTTCGGACACATCTGGCTGTGGCCCTGTTTAGGAGCGCTCCCCAGACGAAGACGTATCCACTGAAGACGAACTCAAACAGACAAGCAGACACAGGACGGCACATACATCCAGATGGTAACTGTGACCCAAAATGGTCGAAATGTAAAACAAAAGAAAGACCTACAAACAAACACACTTACGATTGTGATCTTTTTGGCGTCTTTCACATTGATTTTTAAAGAGCCCGCTTGCTCAACCTCTGCCCAGCAGTCTCTGTGCCCTCTGAAGCTGTCCAATAGCGTTATACTGCCGGGGCAGCTGGGAGAAGTAGTACATTTTAGGCAAGAGGACAGCGCAGGAAAATTAATTTCTGCTTAGTGAGGGGAAAGAAGTATATTTGCATTTCGATACAGATAATGTTTGGTAATACTTCGAGACTTATCGCCAAGACCAATGCAAGTTCAAGACAAAGTGGGCTCAAGGCCGAAATCAGGTCGACCTGATCTCAAGAACTACAACTCTAGCAGTACCTCAATCTATACGTGTATCGTGGTGCGTACACCTTTAAGGGAATTGGTGGTGACCGTCCTTCAAAGCCGGCGTGGGATTGGCTTTTGTAGAGGGGCGTGAACTTTGCGTCAGTTCCTGCCGAGCAAGGAATTCGGGCTAAAGATGGCGGCATTTGCAACATTTAGAGGTTCATTCAAGTTAATGAGACGTTTGGTATGATTTGAATTCTTTTTCAATGTTTTCATGACATGATTTATTACGTTATGCGACTGCCTTTTGATTTTACAGATTGACTAACTGCATGATATACTGAAATGTAAGCGATCGAAGCGTTCTTGTTGTGCAATGCATGCCAGCTAGCAACTTAATGGGTAGTCAAACAGCTATCAAGTGTCCTACTAGATGGATGGGTGACTGTTCTTTAGCCTTCTGTGCGATATTTTATGACCTAGTTGTATGGATGTTAAACTTGGAGTTCCTGTTAAGTAAACTGGAATCAAATAGTCATGCAAGACGAGGAATGGTTGAATGATCATACATGGTTAAATTGATATCTTGTTTCTCCTACATTTTATGCATGAATGATTATCTTTATGGCTAAATTTACATTTCAGAATCTTAACCTGCGCTTCTCATTTGTCTAGTGATTTTGCCTGTCGTGCATAACCCGCAACATTTTGTTCTGGACCTAAAAACCAGTGTTCCTGCGTTCTTTTGTAGCACTCTCCACAGTACTATAAACATTGCTGCTCAAGAGTGCAAGTCGTCCGACCGGAATATTCAACCCATCGCATTCACTTTATGTGCCTGCCATATAGGAGTTTTAAGACAAGTCATTGTAAGTAAATTTGTTTTTCAAACTGCCGTTCATATAAAAGCATTGCTATTCTCGCGTTAACGATGTATTGTTTTTTTAAGGTAATCCCGGCCCGATTTTTCAATTTAAACTTTCGGACATTGGGGAGGGCATCCGGGAGGTGACGGTGAAAGAATGGTAAGTTTGTTCCCCGACAATGTCAACTCAAAACGCTTTGCAAGCGGATTGTGTCATGCCAGCCACAGACTGCAGATGGCATTGTAGTTGATTATAAATCGCGAGAACTGTCTTTGTACCAATCGGACTGTTTAGTACTGTATTAATAAGTCTCTAGATTAGTTTTCAGATGAGTTAGAGTGCAACGTTTGGTGGGGTTACTTATGGTTTCTTTTTGAAGAATATTACTCCTTTAAAGATTTAATGACTTGAATCTAAACAGTACCTGGAGAAAGTGCCAGGAACAAGATTAAGATTAAGATTGACTTCATTGATCCTAGGGGGAAATTCTGATGTTTATGGCAGCAGGAACGTATTGCCCAGACGAACATACAATGTTTGCAAAAAAAATCGGGACGCTGTGCAAAATATACATAAGAATGGAATGTAATGATTTACCAATCATATAAACCCATATTTAATTAAGACAACATATCAGATGTTGGAACAGAGAAATTTTGTTTTATGAGAAATATATGCTTTATTTAAATTTAATACCAGCAACACATTTCAAAAAAGTTGGGACAGGGACAACAAAATACTGGAAAAGTTGTGTAATGCTAAAAAAAAACATCTGGTTGAATATCTCACATCTAATGAAGTTAATTGGCAGCAGGTCAGCTAGATTATTGGGTATAAAAAGAGCCTCCTGGAGAGGCAGAGTCTCTGTGCAGTGAATATGGGCAGGGGTTTACCACTCTGTGAAAGTCTGTGTAGGGAAAATAGTGCAGAAATTTAAGAATAATGTTCCTCAGTGTAATACTGCAAAGAATTTAACAAACTGTGCAGGACAGACAAAGCGCAAAGACCGTATACATGGTGCAAACAAATTTTAAAAGTATGTACTACACAAATAGAATATCTTGAAAAAAGTATTTTTTTAGTATTATATAAATACTTACACATAATAAATTAGAGATGGTATTAGATAGCATATAGCACCGGATTTGCATTATAAACATGGGTCACTTCCTAACTTGTTTTGGCTGGTGGTCAGGAGGTGGCGCTGTAGTGCCTGGTGCCAGTGGGCAGGAACCATATGTTTTAGCACATTGTGGTGGCTAAATGTACTCCAGTATAGTGCCCCCTAAAGCAGATGAACAGAATTATTCATAATATTCTCCCAATTTTGCCAACATCCTCTCCTCCAGTGACTCCAATGGGTACAGGGTCAGCCCTGTGAGGGAGCTGGCCTTCCTGATGAGTTTGTTCAGGTGTTTGAAAGTACATTAAATAAAGTTAAAGCACTTTGAATTGATTTTTGTCCACTTGTAGCTGGTTTTAATTGCGATGTTTCTTAGCTTTTATATGCATTCCTACCCTTATCAGTTACCTTCTATGCACTCCCATGCCAGGTATGTGAAGGAAGGTGACAAGGTGTCCCAGTTCGATAGCATCTGCGAAGTGCAGAGTGACAAAGCATCGGTGACGATAACCAGCCGTTACGACGGCGTCATCCGTAAGCTTTACTACGACGTGGACTCCATCGCGCTGGTGGGGACGCCGCTCGTGGACATCGAAACCGAGCCAACTGAGGGTACGAGTGTGACTTGTGTCTTGTTTGACAGGACTCTGCTTCCATTCCTTAGGGCCCCTGGACTGTAGACGTTGTACAGGCTGGCTGTTGGTTATCAGTGATCAGTGTTTTGTGGATGTCTGGAAACTTGATCGGAACAGTGCCTTGTGGCAGGTAGCATCTGGTCAGGACCAGCTGCTTTCCTAGCATTATGTTTTTGACTTGGTGATTCACATCCATGTCAGCGATGACGAGGTGAGAGCAGGAAACTGATATTCTGTAGTTGGGGTGAAGATGTGATATTCACATCATGCTAGGGGAGGGACTAGCCTTGTTCTTCAAAAAGACAGTAGAAGTTATTGAGACGATTAGCTAATTCTGGGTCCCCACTACACATCAGCCACTTTTCCCTCAGTTTCTGATGTTCTCATGACCTCACTACACTGTCCTACTGTTATCTGAAAGCATTTTATAGTCTCGCATGTCTATGTTTTAACCCCCCCCCCCCATTACTTAAAATTTATGATGTGGGGGGGTGGCATGAAAGGTCATATAACAACATATTCAGTGTGTTTTATCAGCCTGGTTGGGGGGGTGTTTACAATAATTCAAAGATATAGAGGTGAAGCAAAGAGGCTTCTGATCATAGATCTGATCATTTTTTTTGTATTAATTTGCTTGTGTTTCACTATCATTTACTGTACCTTAATCTACCTTTAATACGATTTGATTTTCTGCTTTACGTAGTTAATACTCCATACATCTTCTAACTGCGAACTGTGCCGCTCTGGAAACCTCAAATGAATGAGAACTTTGGTAGGAAAAGTAAAAACTTTACAGCTCATAGGAAAGCACTCAAAATTACCTTGTTTTTTTCTGTCAGTGGTGTAGAAAATATGCTGTATGTCAAAGGTAAACATTTCTGAGCTCTGGAAGCTATGTGTGACACACCATCCAAATTTCATCAAAATCAGATATAGTGCGAATGATGCAAAGGCGGTTTGTTGGATTACAGCGGAATGATCCTGCTACTTTTTACTACTGTTTCTATTAAAGGGTCTTCACATAAATAAATGCTGACTGTTTTCTGCTTCCTCGACCTACTAGGCTTTTGTGGCCTTTTGTGGGTGTCGTCATTAAATTGTCTTTGTCAATGTTTTTTTTTTTTTTTTGTGAAAGAAACAATAATGCTTCCCCTACACCTCAGTCGCTCTCCCCCTTGTCACTCTGTGTGGTGTCACCCTCCATCCCTGCAGAGGAAGCTCCGGAGAAGGATGTTGTCGAAACACCAGCAATGTCCCACGAAGAACACACCCACCAGGAGATCAAGGGACACAAGACGCAGGCCACACCCGCTGTCCGCCGCCTGGCCATGGAGAACAATGTAAGTATCTCTGCTTCCCAGTGCCCACCTGCCATCTCCCTGTGACACTTCACGGCCTTTGACACTGTGTGTACTTATGCTGTCCAATGTCCTTCACAGCATGTGCAAGTCACAAAGTTGCTCTCTGCAGATTTTGTACTGTCTGTACTATAAACGGCAAACGGATGGGACTGGTTAGTATTAGGGTGCTGGGTAGAGTGCTGGTTGCTGGGAGGTGGATGTAGAACTGCTAGCCTTCTGGCAGTCTGCCACAGAGCGGAGTGTGCGGGGGTCCAGCAGTAGAGGAGGGGCCGTGATGGGCTACTCTCTGACGAAATTGGTTCCCAGGGAGCTTGAGTTAATTTCCCTACACTTGTTCCAGGATTATAAATAAAACCTTCAAGTTGAACTGGCTCTCATTGCACACTGTGTAGGTGCCGTTTCCATGGCTGCTTGTCTTTTATTTGGCCGGGGTGTGGGTTAAGCATAGCATTTGTCATGGGGGGGGGGGGGGGGTCTCATTCCCAAAGAGCTGGGCAATTATCGCTGGAATGCTATTCGGCAGGCAAGGTGCCAGACACCATAATTTGACCCTTTGCACTTGTGCTGTTGTCCATCCAAGAGCGTAATGTCAACATGCTAAAAGTTATGGGTTTGTTTTTCAATCTAGCTGTCAGCAGTTATCTGACAGGTATAATGTAGTTCTATGACATAGTACCCAGTTTTGCTTTAATGTAGGTCGAATCTTAGCGACAACACTAACACTCACATCACAGTAATAAGTATGAAGAGACATCAGTTTGTTGTGTATCTGTAATTAACGAATGTAAGTGGATTGGTGAGGTATTTCAGTACTTAATTGCCCTCCCCAGAGGAAACTGTGTACTGTTAAGCTGTGAAGTTGTCTGCTGAAATATTTGTAAGTGAAATCATCTTTGGCTTCTGTTATACTAAAGTATGAGCAGAAATCTTTGAAGGCCCCTCACTATACTTTAACCTTTTCGCTGACCTTTCCTCCCGGCGATGGCCAACTCTGCTTCTTCGCCGGTCTTGTCTTAATTTGCAGATTAAGCTGAGTGAGGTAGTGGGGACTGGAAAAGATGGACGCATCTTGAAAGAGGACATCCTCAACTATCTGTCCAAGCAGACCGGGGCCATCCTGCCCCCCACTCCCTACCAGGAGATCCAGCCGCCGCCACCCTCAGTGGCCCCTTCAGCGGCAAAGCAGAAGGACAGGCCCCCCCCTGGGGTCACCCGGCCTGTGTCCCATAGACCAGTGTTCACGGGAAAGGACCACACAGAGCCCCTCAAAGGTGACGTGGGATTTCCAACCTCTCCTATCAATAATACTTCAAATGTATCATAGCCTCCCCCCCTTCCCACCATCATTATACGCAGGGGGTTTGATATCCACCCGACAATTTCAGGATGATGTCTGTGATCTATACCCGC
>JAODJW010000033.1:22387714-22402663 GCA_026777045.1 Hyperopisus bebe
TAATATGTACCATTTCGATTTTTTCCACAGATGGGCACGTCTGTCCTCATCTCTCAGTTGACACACGAGTAGCCTGTTTCCGCTGTGTATCTTCGTTGAGCAAGACCGGACTGTTGTCCCTCCTCTGACTGGGACGTGGCGGAGTCACTATGACAGGGGTCACGGTGTGTTTTGGTACGGTGAACTCCATCAAATCCCTCTGGGAGACCAGGATAAAAAAATGCAGGGAGGATCAGCAGAAGCAGCAGGATCTGAAGGAGAGGGCAGCCGTGGGCAGGTAGGATCGTTTTTCGGGACGGACAATGTGTTCTTATGACCTTATCCAGTCCAGGGGTGTTTTTCAATACCAAGAATGCAAAGAGCAAGAACAAACCCAAGATCAAACTCAGGTTGCAATGTATCATGGGATTGTTCTCTTTGGTGAGGATGCAACTGATGCATCCTTGATATTTGGGACGGGGCAAAAGGACATCTGTGGATATTTTTCTGTCATGGGTACTTCTGTACTTGAGTATTGGAACTGTACTTCGGCAAGGAACATGAAGTCAAATGGGTAAGCGAGAACACAAGTACAGTCAAGTATGCATATTGACAAACACTTCAGAGCTTACCTGAGTCAGTCAATGGGAGGTAGTCATTTGTCATGCCTTGTTTTTTTTTACCTTAGGCTGGCACATGCCTGGGAGGATCGAATCTCCTTGGCCAAGCTGAAGGACAAAGTGGTAACGGAGGATGGGAGAGTGATCTTAAGGATAGAGAAAGAAGAATGGAAGGTGTGGTTCTAAAGACATTCAGTATCAGCCAAAACACCATTGGTGCTTAAGGAGCAAATGCCAAATAAGTTTACGATTAATGGGAAGTTGATGCGGCTGTTGTTTTCTAATACAGTGTTTCCCGACTCAGTCTTGGGGGACCCCTAGAAATTCCACATTTTTTGCTCCCTGCCACAAAGTCCATATTTTTACCCGGGTACGAGCAAAACTGTGGTCTGTCTGGGGTTCCTCCGAGGACCGGGTTGGGATACACCTAATAAAGCAGCTTTTGAAAGTGGGTAGCTTGTTCCACAGAGCCTAAAGGCCGTACCACCTCTCATCTCCACCTGGCAGACCCTGCCTCCAGTGCTGGTGCAGCTCTCTCAGGTCCAGGAGTGGCAGCTGCACCGGACCAGCCTGCAGAACATCCCACGCTTCATTGCCAGCTTCCAGCACCTCATCGTCCTTGACCTGTCCCGCAACGCCATCACGGAGATCCCCAAAGAGATTGGTCAGTGTCCCCGGCACGACTCAGGACCCAAGAGGCTTTTCGCCTCGTTGTCGTTGGTCGGTAAGGTATCCGGTGCTCCTGACCCGTAGGTAGGATGACTAGGTTGAGAGAGCTGCTTCTGAGCTACAACCGGCTGAACTTCATCCCTGAGGAGCTCTGCTGCTGTGAGAATCTGGAGAAGCTGGAACTGGCTGTCAACAGGAACCTGGACAAGCTGCCCACACAGGTCCCTCACGCCGCACCGGCACCAGCTCTCCTCTTGGGCTCATCACCTCCTTCAGCCTCCTTCAGCCACACAGACGTGATGAGATATTCCCACCAACATCTCCACAACCCCGTTCCTGAATCTGTGTCAAAGCTTTCCTCGAATCAGGCACCTCTGTGATTCTCCCGATCCTTTATAAATTATTTTCAGTTTATTATCAGCGCCATAAAAAATAAAAATTACATTCGAGATTCAAGATTTTTATTTGGCCCCTGCATGAATGTAGTGGGGTACCTGCTGTGAAATGAAATTGCTACAACTCCAGACAATAAATAAATGAGATAGCATAACCAAACAAAAATAATACAAAATAGGCACTATAAAAATATTCAAAGTATACAAACGTAAAGAGAAAATAAGATAATTTTTTAAAATGCAGGTTGCACTTATAGCTTATCTTAGTATTTAATCTGTGGTGTTAATGATCCTAACGGCCTGGGGGTAGAAGCTTCTCCCCAGTCTCTCCCGACTACAAGGCTCCAGAGGTGCCTGCCTGATCTTCACAATCTAGATTAAAATGGTGTTACACCTAAAACACACACTTACAGACTAATCAGTGGTTGGATTAACTCTGCTTCAGAAATGATCTTCAATATATAACAGATAACAGATCATAAAGGGATCATTCTCAAGTACTATGGGCACCAAATGAAAAATATAATTACGTACACATTCACAATGAAGTTCAATTCTCTGATTTCTCAGGAAGTCCTAAAAAAACTGAATACTAAGTAAATACTAATATTTAAATGCTAAATACTAAAGAGTACTAAGATTAAATTTGAGAATTGCAGCAGCAATAAACAGATGGCTGGAGTCTACCGCTTGTTAATGTTTTTTTTCCTTCAGTTGAGTAAACTGACCAAGCTGTACCACCTGGACCTCTCCATGAACCAGTTCACCAGCATTCCTGACAGCGTGGTGGACCTGCCAGCCCTGGAGTGGCTGGACATGGGTGGCAATCGGCTGGATCACCTGCCGGAGAACATCCACAAGTAAGCCGGTCAGGGACGTGGCCCTGTGACCCCCCTTATGACTGGCCCGGCATCCAGTGACCCCGGCCTCTGCATCCCGGACAGGATGGAGAAGCTGCACACACTGTGGCTGCAGAGGAATGAACTGGAGGTCCTGCCTGACAACATCGGCTACATGCGCAGCCTCGAGACGCTGGTGCTGAGCAGCAACAAGCTGAGGGACATTCCGGCCTTGATGGAGGACATGAGCAACCTCAGGTGAGGAATGGCACCACCTACAGGCCATGGTAAATAGTGATCACAACCAAACCACTGTGGGTTTGACTTTGACAACACTCAAGACTCGTGATTACCATCCATCCATCCATTTTCCAACCCACTTATCCTACTGGGTCGCGGGGGGTCCGGAGCCTATCCCGGAAGCAATGGGCACGAGGCACTCGTGATTACATTTTATTTTAAAATACAAATACACATTAAGGGACCACATACTGACAAATAAAGGCTTTTCCTCTTCTGCTTCAGTTTAAGGCACAATGTTAAACTAACAAAAACATTCTTTTATTTTGGGGTGTACTTCCAGGTTCGTGAACTTCAGAGACAACCCATTGACACTAGACGTGTCACTTGCCAAGCAGGACGCAGCAGTGGTAGACGAGGAGGAGGACGATCAGGAGATGTTCGGAAAAGACTTCATGCACGCCTACATCAAGGAGGCTCGCAAGAGAGGTTACGCTGTTATTAACGTTCACTGTTTGCCCTGGAGGTAGAATTATGGACTTTGTTGACTGTCTGAAATACAGCATTCTAAGCGAAACACTTAAGCTGTGAATTTGTTCTTCTGTTTACAGAGACCCAGACAAATTACACCTCAGTATTAAACGTGACCATCAGCCCCGGGCCTGACGCGGCACCTGCGCTCTAACATGCTGCGTCCCCATATCTGCTGGTGCCTGTCGCTGTTTCCTGCCAGTGCTGTCCCGTCTGTCAAAGTTGTTCCGCCTACCGCTTCCTGTCAAGGCCGTCTTGTCCACCGCTTCCTGTCAATACCGTCTGGGCCGTGCTTCCAGTCAGCACCGCTAAGATCCATGTTGGTGTCAATGCTCTCTGGTCCAAATTCTTTTCAGCCGTCTTGTTTTGGGTTCTTCAACTACTGATGCTGGTTGGAACTGCAGTTAGGAGTACATTCTCCAGTGAGACATCTTTGCTGGTGTAGTAGCGGAGGTCGGAGGCGAACCCTTTGCCACGGAGGAAGTGGACCCTTCCGTAGTCGATCAGCAGCTTGCAGAGGCGCCCGACTCGCTCGCGGTCCTCTGCAGACACAACCCTGCAGTTGGACACAGGGACGGAGAAGAAAGACATGAATCAGTACTGAAAATAACCTTACTTCCCTGTTACAGCATCAATACAGCACAAGCAGAGGACGGAAATGAGGCTCGGAATAGTTACGACGTTGGTAAATACTCAAAAATTTAACTTCCGTGAAACAACATTAAAATACCCATAACTTTGCCTCTTGCATTGTCATTATCATGAAAAGTAGTGTGAGTCTGAAAACATGAGGTTGCTGTCTGTGTACTTTCAGTGTGATTTCTCCCACCTCTTTGCTTGGCACTTTTTTTGTTTGGTCGAAAGTGAATCTGAACATGTTTTGCAGGCCAGTAGCATAACAGATGTGTTGATCCTTCTGGGTTCCAGTGTTGGTTCTTGGGTTGGATTATGGAGTCTGCCAGTCATGAGTAAAGCACACTCACTCATTCAAGGTGCTGGGTATGGCGTCCTCCCCCTGATCGTGCTCCTCGGCCCCCCACTCTCCCGCTGCAGGTCGGCCCTCCACGCCGGCCACCTTTCTCAGGCCACATGTGGCCCAGCTGGACATGCGCTGGAAGGCAGCGAACTCGGAGGCGCCCAGCCCCCGCTCCCGGAAGAACTCCTTCCCCACGTAGTGCCTCCAGTCGCAGCGGTGGTGGCAGCAGAGAGCGATGGCCACCCCGGAGACCTCGCCTGCGGCGCCAGGGTCACACTTAGCTCCCCCCTCCTGCTTCACACGCTTCCTGGGGGGCTCTCCGCTCTCCTCATCGTCCCGGACGCTATCCAGCAGACACCTCAGTGCCAGATCTGAGGACAAGGATTGAGACAGAACCCTGACGTGACAAGGAATGCAGTGCAGTCACTGTCAACAAGGCAGGAAGGACCTGGCATCTGCCTGTGATCTGACTGCTTCTCCTGGGCGGGGGCCACGAGGCCACGGGGCCCTGGAGTCTATGGCAGGTAGCACAGGGCACAAGGCTGGGGCAGTGTTATCACAGATTTGATTTTTAAAATTGAATTCTTATTTTTATATGATTCTCAATTTTCACTTGAAATCTAGTTTAGTTTTAGCTTTCAGTGTGGTTTTGTTTTTAAAGATATATTACTATTGGGTCTTGTATATTTTACTTTTAGTTTGACTTTTAGTAATTTTAGTTCTAGGGATAGACTGAAATTTGAATGCGACTGGTCTTTAGAGAAATCTTACCTGAATACACAGTGCACATTATGTATTTACTAATGTTAGAGATGTGTTGGTCTGATGTGTTAGTTTTGGCCAGTATTGCTGACCGATATTTGAACTTTATAAATATTGAAAGTTAGCAGCACTTGGGCTAAAGACATAACTGCTACAATAATGTAATGATTGCGATGGACGACCAGCCATTTTCCAAAGTGAAGGATGAGGGATTTTACCGGCTCATTCCATCTCAAACTGGTTCAAAATGCATTTTATTTGACAATATGGATCTTGTAAAATATGGGATAGGAGGGAACTCTAGTTACAAGAAGTCTCAAAGTACAGCGAGATGGTTTTTTGTGGCCTGCAACTTGTTAAAATTGACCTGGAGACTGATCTTTCATTTTTCACAGAATAAAAAATAATCATTGCGTTAATTAGTATCGGCGATATGAGACAAAAATACACCCCTCACTAATGTTGTCAAATAGGCAAAAAATATTCCAGGAATTATTAATGGTAATTAAAGATAAACAAATCATTACTTTACCTAAATAGTATATTTACTAAATAGTAAAAACAGTAACAGAAAATATTTGACATTTATTTTCATTTTGGAAGCTATGTACGTAGTTTTTCTTCAGTTCTAGTTTTTCATTTTTGCATCTTATTTCCGTTTACGGAAATGTCTTCTGATAGTTTCACGACGATAATAACGCTGGGCTGGGGATGGGCTGACGCTGCAGGGCACATGCGCGCCATCATACCCTAAGGAGATGCCAGTTAGTCTGACAGAATGTCCATCCATTATGGGAAGAAACAGAAGCACCTGGAACAAACCCACCAGATATGGGGAGAAACATGCAATCCCCACACACACAGAACCGCGGCAGGATTCAAACCTCCAACCCTGAAGGGTAAGAAAAAGGGGGCCAACCCCAGGACCTAATATTATTTCTGCAATTTCACGTGGTTACTGGAGTCAAACTGCAGGCGGCTCTGCGTTTACCTGTTGCTGCCCCACACAGGTGCTTGCCAACTCCGACGACTGGGACTTTCTGTTCTTGTAGAAAAGGAACTTTACCTTTAAACCAAAAACAAAATCATTAAAAACCCGAATGAAACAATGAATGAATGAGTTACACCGGATTTATTCAACCCTGTACTCAGATCGGAGAACGGAGGTTAAAGACTGGACTAAGAATCAATGATTAACTGAGTATAAGAAACTGTAACTTGCAGAAAAACAATTTTTAATTAATAAAACTGCACTGTAATGTGTGTTTCATGCACCATACTTACGCAGACAGAGGTGCTGAATGTCCACTTGCAGTCTGTCAAATGTAACGTCTGCATTTTTGTGTTTACCGTCTACCTAAAGGTACAACCATAACAGTAAATCTTCTGGAAGAACATTGCAGGCATATCAGTAATCCAGAAGCCAAAGCCTTAGCTCAGCCATCCCGTCACACACCTTGAATCGTGTGCAGGTTCGCTCCACCAGCATGAAATGGACACTGCGAGAACCCTGCAGGGCCACATGGATCCAGTGGGACAGCTTCCCTTTCCCTGCCCCGAACTCGATGAAGCACCGTTCCGGTCCCAGCAGCCCCAGCGCGTCCATGTTCCCCAGGAGAGACGCCTTGTGAACCAACAGAACAGCAAGCGGAATTCCTTTAGATCAAACAGACGCCATAAAAATAAAGACGCGAAAGCTGCTGTCATATACCTGTTGCTTTAGGTGCTTGAATGCAGAATCGCCATTTTTTGGATCGTTGAGAGCATCGCAGAGAGCTGGATGGGACAGGATTCTCTCTTCATGTTCAAGATTGAGTCCTACAAGTATTTATCAATCATTAACAGAAGGAAGCATGTCTCAATCCAGTTTTGAGTTTCGTACATAGTGCAGTGACCACCAGCAACACTGTAGAAGATGCATGGAAGCCATGATAGACATTGTGCTGACGGATATGACATGGAACTGTCTCCTTTACTTACCACTGACTGCACTGTTTAGTTTTTGAATCAGTACGTTCAGCTCTTCTTTGGAACGTTCTCCTAGTGGTACCTATCAAAAGGACATCTTAATAACCAAACAAATATACAGATTAGAGAAGAGATCTCACCAATAATGAATCATCCAGGCATCACCTCATCTAATAGAAGACCTTCATCTTCCTGTGGGCCGGCGTTGACATCCTGAATGTAATATACCTAGATTTGAAATAAAGAGAATGATTCTCAAATGTTGCATATAAAACTCTATCTATGAAAGACAGACATGAGATCTTCCATCTCTGACATCGATTTCTCTGTACTTCTTAACTGCACTATAATTATACTTTCCTGCATAATCAAATTCTGTACGCTGAGATACTGATAGCTTTCGCTCTGCTTCTGGCCTGTTTATACAGTATGTGCATACTATTTACTCACTTTGTTGCTAAGATGTAACGTATAGCGTAGTACTGTGCGGTATAAACGGTATACGATATAAATTTGGCAAACGGGAGAGATTTTGATTATACCGCTCTACCGCAGAAATTTCCGCTCCTCGCCCACAAAAATGACGTAATGAAGTCACGTCAAATAATACATAATTTATCATTTATATGATTTATATGAAAATATAAACTGATTATTGCTGCACCCGGCAGCAGAGTCTTGCACGGGTCTGATTTTGACAAATACTTAAACCCATATCCGAACCGTTATCCAACAGAAATAAAATAAAATTCCGCACCAGATTCGCTATAAATACCGACACCCGATGCGCACCAGAATGAAAATCAGTCAAATGGCCAAAAATAAAGACAAAAGTGTATTGCCACAACAAACGACCAGTGGCATGTGTACCATCAGTTGAAAAGCCAAATGTAAATGTTGCTTAATAACAGCCTAATAATAAGCAAAACAAATGGCAGTAGCCTACCTCCAAACTCAAATGTTTGACATTGCCATGCCCACACATACCCTTACCAGCTTACAATTAAATGTGTTAATAAAACTAATGTTATATAAAATCTACATTAGGCTACCCTGCACAGTATTGGGTTTTATAGGCTACCTACGTGCACTGTCCATTTTCCAGATTGGAATTCCTACGCGAAGGCATAGACTAGTGTTTGCTGTGGTGCTTTATATTGCTGTGTAAAAAAAGGATATCATCCACAGTTGATGGCCTCAGCTGACTACTTCAGCATCCATTTCGAACAACTGGAGGAGATTGCATGCGTTTTTTGAAAATGACAGTGGAAGAGATTTCCGGGAATGCGCGTGCAGGCATAAACTGATATGGATTTTACGTTTTATCATCTTGAATGCAGGGATTTTGTCACTAAAATATGGCCGTAGGGTATTTTTTGTTGGCACATGCTGTTTTGAAAACAGCAATTTAGCTCTCCTGTGTCCGACCTGACCCGACTCGAACCCGTATCCGACACAGTGGAACATTTTTCACCCGTTTCATCAAAATTTGCGGGTCACCCGTCAGGTACCCGAACCCATGCAGGACTCAGCCTGGCAGGACCTTTATGGGAGAGATGATCATACATACTAATATAGATATAGAAATAGACTAATATAGGTATAGTTATGACACTAGTCTAGTTCTGTGTCTTGTTTTCTGCTTACCTATACAGTTTACAAAACCAAGCTGTGTTTTTAATATAAGATAAAACTAGGAAAGTTACTTTTTAAATATTTTTTCTATAATTGCAGATTTGCACAATGAATATTCTATGTTCATGTCCACTTTGAAATGTGTTAACAGTTTATTATACAACTTCCTGCTGCAATGCTTTTGCTATGGACATATATTACAAAAATATTTGCAGCACTGAAGGTTCCAAAGACCACAGTACCCTCATAATTATTAAATGGAAGAAGTTTGGAAAAACCAAGACCCTTCCTAAAGCTGACCACCCAACCAAACTGAGCAGCTGGGGCAGAAGAGCCTTGGTAAGAGAGGTGACCAAGTACCCAACGGTCACTCTGGCTGAGCTTCAGAGATCCTGTGCGGTGATGGAAGAAACTTCCAGAAGGACAACAATCATTGCAACATTCCACTGATCTGGGCTCCGTAAAAGTCGACGTAAAAGGCACATGAAAGCCCACTTGAATTTGCAAAAGGGCTCATAAATGACACTCAGACTGTGCAAAACAAGATTCTCTGGTCTGATCAAACCAAGACTGAAACATTTGGCTTCAATTCTAAGAATCATGTCTGAAGGAAGACCATCCCAGTGGTGATGCAAGGTGATGACAGCATCATGCTGTGGGGGTGTTTCATCAGTGACAGGGACTCAAGGCTGTAATTGCTTCCACCAAATGCTGAGTAGCAGGCCTGAATACTTAGGTCAGCATGACCAAGAAGACTCAAGGCTGTAATTGCTTCCATCAAGTGCTGAGGAACAGGTCTGAATATTTATGTCAATGTGATGCTTCTGGTTTTTATGTTTAATAAATTTGCAAAAATTTCTAAAATCCTGTTTTTGTTTAGGAACTATTGAGTTATTAAATGAAGATTAATAAGGGAAAAAAATTAAACGAGTTTAGCCTAAGGCTGCAACATGACAAAAGTTGAAGAAGCTGAAGGGACCTGAGTACTTTCTGAATGCAGTGTATTAACACGTTAACATATTTGGGACACATTTATGTTAAAATGACACCAAGATTTAAATGTCTTAGACAAAGGGCTGCTGAAATGAACTGCATTAAAAGACTCACCGGTTTTACTTTCTCCCTTGAGTTACACTTCTTCAGATGCTTTTCCAAATTGTCCTGATATACTGTACTGCATAAAGGGGAAAAGGCAGCATATGAATGGCTAGGTCCCACCTCCATCTGACACCCTCCAGTATCACCTCCTGATGACTCACTGCTTAGGATCCAGGGGACATGGGACTCTTATCCTCTCAGCATCATTCTCCTTACAAAGGAAAGACACAAGTATGCAGAAAACATGAAACAAAGCTACTTATTGAGTCAGATTCAGTAGTATTGAATGACTGAGTGAAATGTCATCCCAGCACTTCCAGTGAGCAGGAAAACAGATATCAAAACCAACTACAGTACTTCAACAATTTAAATGAGTAAATCATTTTAGAATCAAGTAACGTAAAGGCACATAAAATATGACTGGTGTAATGGGACATACTCTATAAATTTTGATTTACACATTTTTTAAGTCACTTAAATTAGCAGCAAAAAGACAGAAAGAAGAATAATTTTAGCAAGATTTACACAAAAACCTCAGGGACAAATTTTATTTTATTCACTGTCTTCCATAATGGTTTATTTATAATCTGAGGAACATTTGTTGCTTGGCGATCTGAACTGCAGTTAGCAAGCTGCGATTACTGTAAAGTCTTGGGTGTGCCAGCCAATAGCTCGTACGTATAGTTAAGTCCACACAACATTATTGAGTAATTCGACTTAACTAAATTGACAGCAACCTCAAGTATACGTTGATATTAAATTAATATGTTTACATACTTAATATAAATTCCGCAACTTTAAATTACGCAAAATGATATGAAAGTCCACTGCAAGTTTCAGCCACAGTTGTGGAGCTGCGCAATATGAGGTGAATTTGGAACTCGCCCCAGCGCTGGTCTGTTATACACACCACATTCGCATGTTCCCCACAAAACGCCTTTCCACGTCCCACTATCATTTTACAATAACGCCTTTTCTTCACGACGTAAAAGCCACATCTCCCCGGTAAAGGAGCCGACACACCATCCCCCTCCATGTTAATGTATATACGCTGAGCAAATCTCTTCTTCAACGGTCCTTCAGTGGCTGGTGTGTAAAGATTACCCTTAAACCCTTAGCGCCCCCCGCTGCAGTGGAGTATGACTGCCGCCCTTTTCATAATAAAGAGTTTTTATTGATCAATAGTGGCTTATCTGGTTAAACTGAGAATAGGTATGGCTGTAAGATAATGTCATTAATATAAAGATAACTACGAGAAATCTCACCAAATAAAATAAAACTTTAAAAATGGTTAATTCATTGATAGACTGAGAGGAGCGTCTTATTAAAACCGTACACTAATTGAGTCAAGTCAATAGCTGAGCCTCCGGCGACCGGTTGACGCCCTCGCCTGGGTTATTCTCTGCCTTGCGGCCGTAGCCTTCGGCTAGGCTCCGACCCCCCGCATAGCACAAACGGGTTCAGAAGCAGAATGGAAGGATGGATAGAAGTAGTTGAACCATTATGTTAGGGCTGACGTGCCTAGCTAGCTACCAAGTAGTGGAAATACATGCTTCAGTTTTTTTACAGAATATAAGTATATATATATTTTTATAGATTTATAGAAATTATTAATATCCCATTAACATAAAATATGTTTACTGTTAATAGATTTTCCGTTTTCCCGACACTTCCAGCAATTTGTTTTAAAAATCCACCAAGTTAAAACTTTATGCAGCCCCACCATGCTTTAGATACATTCGTCCGATAAGTTAGCCATACTGCCAGCACACTGCCGGCAGCAGGGAAGCGTCTGCGTCGCCACAGTAACCGCGCAAAACGCGCCCTACATCCGACTTCCGGTTTCCGGTTCTGGTCCGTAACTGCCATTCGCGGCAGGGGAGCGCCAAACTCAAAATAACTCAAATCAACAAATAAAACGGATTTGCATCCAGCTCGAGAGAATATATCGGATTTCACACGAGGCGCTCTGGAATATGAAACAAATATGTCGGAGAAACTTTTCAATAAAGTGTTAGAAGTACACATCAAATGTAAAGACTGCGAAGACCGGTAAGCTGGGTTAGCCGCTTCAGCCGACCGGCCTGTTGCTTTAAATAGCTAAAGGCTAAATGGAATATAAGATACTACCAACACAGAATATTAATATATATGTATATTTGATTTATACATCACGCTTTGCACTTTTGGCTAATATATGTTTCTCTTCTCTTTCTACAGACGTAGCACCATACGGATCATAGTTGAGCTCCAGCTGACTACAAATCCAGTGCACAAGAGAGTGAGTAATTGCACTTCATTTTTTAACAAATTAATAGTACTGTAGCATGACTTTATTTGAGAGACTTTATTTACTTGCAAGAGCAATAAAATTTATATATATATATAATAAATTACTACCTACCCGAATTGACTGCTAAGCACGTATATTATGAAAAATATTTGTCCTCGTCCCCAAGCACGGCCTGTCCCTTTTTGGTTGACAGGATTTGGTAGTGCGGTTGACAGATGATGCCGACCCCTACTTTCTCTACAACCTTACCATTTCTGAAGAGGATTTTCAAAGGTATGAACCATATCAAAATTACCCGTTATTTCATTTAATTGTCATCGCCAGTAAGTTGCCTATATTAAAGATTTATATTAAACGTTAAACGAGAGTACTAAACTACTATCGCCTATAAGGAATTCAGGGATATTTTAAAGCTTATTACGAAATTGCAGCTTAATGCATTTTACCTACAAAACCATATGTTTTTGATATGTGCTTGAAGAAATGCTCAGACCAACTAACCTGGTTTTTGGAATTGTATGACCGCTGTAGTGATTCATGAGGTCTTCCTGATATGTGAAGTTAATACAGATCCTGTGTTGTTGTCAACAGTTTAAAAGTTCAGCAGGGCCTGTTGGTGGACTTCTCGGCCTTTCCTCAGAAATTTATCGATTTGTTAAATCTGTGTATATCTGAACAAGACAAAGACAGTCCAAGGTGAGCATTTGGAAAAAGCGCATAGAAGTATGTTTGTGTATGTGACAGAACTTGATACTTGCCTTTCTGTTGTGCTTGAACTCTGTACCCCTGGGCATTCACTCTTTGTCATTATCTTTTGTGGTAGGTTTCTTCTCCAGTTGTCCTCTTCATCTCAGCTGCTGGAGCACAGCCACGCGAGCCTGAACATTGTGGAAACCAACGCATTCAAACACCTCACACACCTGTCTCTGAAGCTCCTGCATGGGACGGATGTCGATATCAAGAAGTACCTGGCCAGCTGCCTTTCCCAGCTGAAGGTCTGTAGAAGGAGGTTTTCATTGTTTTCCTGGTACTTCCTAAGTGCCGTGCGAGTTCCATGGAAAACTATCTACATTATTAACTTTAGCTGACTTTGACCATGTCTGGAATGTAGTGGTTTCTAAATCCATGCTTGTGTTTCAGTCTCAAAAGGACTAATTTCACTATTATGTACACTTCCAGTCAAAAGTTTTTGCACACACTGAGATTTAATACATTTGCATGTTACCGTTTCCTAAAAATACTCACTATTCTTTGCTAACAAATAAATCTACAGTATGTTCAGCATTTGACTATCTTTTTTAGCAAGAACATGTCATATCTTCTATTCAAAGTAACCTCCTTTAGCAGTTACACAGCAGACCAAATATTATGTATATGTGGATTTTAGTGATTTAATTGGATTGACAGGGTTATTTAGAATGTACAGCTTCTGATCTTCATAAACACGAACAGACATACAGTGACATGTGAGTCCCTCCATTGTGACAGGAGGAGAAACAGCAGCTGGAACAGAAGCTGAAGAGAACAGAGGAGGATCTGACCAAGCAGCTCAGCTACACGCAGCAGGTGCTGAGCGATCCACCCGCCCATCATGCACCGTGCAGGTCGACAGCAGCTTCGTAATCCTCCACCTCTGTCTCCCCCAGACGCTGTCGGAGAAGAGCCGGGAGCTGGATAAACTGCGGGCGGAGTGGACGTCCCACACCACCTCCCTGTCGAGCCGGCACACCCAGGACCTCACGGCCGAGCGGGAGAAGGCGTTGGAGGTGAGCCCACGGCGGCTGATGTCCTATGCCGTGTGCTTCCGTGTTTTACCTTTTCTGAGCTTCGTCTCTCAATAGATTTTCATGAGCGGCTTTTGTGCGTCAGCATACTCGTAACTCGTAATGCAAGTCATACCGAACTGCAGCCTCAGGCTGGCTTCCCATCCCTCTGCGAACTGTCGGTCCCGAACAGACCCAAACGAGACTCCAGCAGCAGAATGAGCATCTGCGCAGGGAGCTGGAGGCCACGCACCTCCAAAGCACGCAGCACCTCCAGAGCCGGCTCACCGAGTTGGAGGCCACCAACCGAGACCTGACGGAGAAGAAGTACAAGGCCGACTCGACCATCCGTGACATGAAAGCCAAGCTGGCAGGACTGGAGGAGGTGAGCATGCTTCGAGCGAGCCTTCATGGCGATAAGGAGCTCCGCCCACCTCCTCGGACAAACCACGCCCTTCATGTTTGTCGGCAGGAGTGCCAGCGGGCGAAGCAGCAGGCCATGTCACTGCGGCGGGAGAATGGCTCGCTGGACCAGGAGTGCCACGAGAAGGAGCGGCAGGTCAACCAGCTGCAGACGCGAGTGGCCGTCCTGGAGCAGGAGATCAAGGACAAGGAGCAGCTGGTGCTGCGCACCAAGGAGGTGCTAGAGGCCACGCAGCAGCAGAAGGTAAGCTGTCCATCTATTTGGGAGTGAACGGGAGTTCCCGCAGATGGTGACGCCTTCAAATTCTCGCAGACATCCGTGGAAGGGAACGTCGAGAATAAGCAGCTTCTCATCGGAAAACTGGAGGCCACCGTGAAGTCCTTATCCGAGGAGCTGATCAAGGTGCGTCGCCCATTCGCGTGGAGTAACGCTCCCCAAGGGACGCGAAGGCGCCTCACACGTGTCTGCGGCTCCTCCTGTCTCCAGGCGAACGGCATCATCAAGAAGCTGCAGGCGGAGACGAGGGCATTGGTGGGGAAGATCAAGGTGAAGAACACAGTGACCGTGTCCCAGGAGAAGGTGCTGCAGGAGACCACAGAGAGGCTCCACAGGGAACAGAAGGAGCTGGAGGAGACGAGGCAGCAGCTGAGGCGCAGAGACGAGGAGGTCGGAACTCACAAACACACACACATACATATATATACACACACATATACACGCACTCACACACGTGCGTGCGGCTGATTGGGTGTCGGGG
>JAODJW010000033.1:22417713-22432465 GCA_026777045.1 Hyperopisus bebe
TTTAAATACTAGAACTTGTGGCCATAAGTGGAAATTAGTGGGAGAACATTTTAAAATGAATTTGAGAAAGCAGCGTGTACTTAGAGTATGGAATAGTCTTCCTATTAGTGTAGCACAAGCTAAAACCCTGGGTTCCTTTAAATCAGAGCTAGATAAGATTTCTCTAGTTTCACTTACTTTGTGAAACTTGGTTCTCACTTTTGATTTTACCACACTTCCCTTTTGAGTCTACATTTGTAACTGCTGTCCTTTTAAGTAGTGTGATAACGCAATCATGGATTCTTTTTCTAGGCATAAGGGTTAATGATCTCACTTTATTTCCACATTTTTCAAATGACATCGATCTATTGACAAGCTTAATTTCTGCCCACATTTTCTGCTTTCTTCCTGTTAATATTTAATTGGCCATACAGTAAAGAAATGTCCAACGAATTACTTCTAACAAATGCATGAGGATTGAGTATCACAAAGCCAAACAAGCCTGGCATGGCATCAGAATTGCGTTAGCCTTTTGGTTCCCCATTTTGATTTGTACCTCTAATGATGGTCATCATTAGAAAGCAGTTCATGACTAACTCACACTTCCACTGTATTCTCTGCATAATGGTCATGTTTGTTTACTTCAATCTTTTTAATTCTTGTGTTTAATGCAAAATATATACAGTCAGTGCTGGTCAAAGCCTATATGGATCCCTAGGCATGTCTGACTCTGATATTTAATGGATGTAGCACATAGCAAGACTTTTCCCATTTGTTATGATTTTCTTTTTCCTACAGAACTTTGCCATAAAGCCAAGATGGTTCTTTCCTCTCCCTTGATGCCTGGACTAGAGCAAGAAAAAGGAAAGGAGGTACACAAGTCTTCATCTGAGCTACTCATCCCCTCAGTGATCTGCTCCTCACCTTCTACACCAACGTCTGGAAGCTCAGTATCCTGGGCAGGAAGCCTTGGGTACTCTTTAGGTTTGGAAATATTGGGTATGGCGTCACCTGCATGGAGGTGACACCTGAAAGGCTGTAGGTATAAGGTGTGTGATAGTAACAGGCACCTTGGGTGAACTCTTTGGGGACTGAGGAGCTGCAGATTGAAAATAATAATAGATACCTTATTAATCCCTGTGGGGAAATTCTTTTTTACACCTCCCTCAACTTGCTCTTAGTAGAGCAAGCTGTCCATGAAGGGCAGCCACCTGCGGGGGCACCAAGGGAGCTGGGGGTTAAGGGCCTTGCTTAAGGACCCACAGCCATGCTGAGGTTGGGCTTGAACCAGCAACCTTGTGATTACAGGCACACGGCTTTAGCCCACTGAGCCACACGCTGCCCCAAGGCAACATTTTCTGGATGCTGTCAAAGATATGAACAACCACAGAGCAGATCATTTGCTCAGATTCCCATTAGCAAAAAAAGCCATGTATGCTGTCAGTGACCTACACAGATATTTCAGATGCACTTGTAATGGCAACCATTGAAAAGTCTAGATAATCTGTGGTTTGTGGCGTACTTGGATCTGCCACATGGTTGTGCCCAGTTCCTGTTACCCTCTCACATGACTTGAGGGGAATTTTCTTATAGCTTCTGTAGCTTTAGCTTTAGCCAAGTTGTCCTCTATCAACAACCTACTGGATGGTTGTACGGAACAGGCACATTTATGTCCAGTAGAGGGTGCTAATCTGACATGGTTCCACTTCTGTTTCATGGCTTTCTCTTCCTTCCAAGGATTCCATAAAATTCACACAGGATCATCACTCCTAAATGTGGCTACCTGACAAGCATATGAGTACGTCAGGGGTCATTTTGAAAATCATCGCCTCTTTCTAGGCCCTTCAATTGGGATAAATACCTGCAAACCATTATTGCATCTCTCTGGAGACAATCATGCAATTCTTTATTAGGATTTTGGAAAAGCACATTGAGAAGTCAAGGCCAAAGTTGCCTGTCAGTGGGAGCAGGGCAAGGATTATCACCCACTGAACATGTGCTTGACACTGCTACACACTGCTGAAAGAATGATGCATGAGCAAAATTCACAAGTGTTTGTTCCAGTCATGTTACAGATGATGGTGGCCATCCATTTTGTTATCTGTTAAAAACAACAGTAAACCACAGTGTTAGACAAGTACTCATTTGTATCTCTGCCAGTCTGTCAAAACTTAAAGGTCTTGCCATGTCAAACAGTTTAGTTAAATTGGCACAACTTTAACATTTTCAGATACATGTGGTTTATGTTAGTAAGTATATCAATGTTATATTGATTCATTAAATTTGTTTTGGTAAACTAAATATTAAACCAATCAACCATATTATATAGAGCCCAACATCTGACAGTCCACTGCTGAAATGCTCAAGCATCGAGGAGAGTGAAGATCATACTCATCCGTCAGGTGGACGATGAATCTGCAGGGGCCTGGAACAATCATCTGTGGTCCAGAACCTGGAAATTCCACTGAGTTACAGGGTTCTAACTTCTCAGTGTTGCAGGTGTAGATAATTCAGAATCTGTTTTGGTAAAATGACCCTGCTTTGCATCTTTTTAACCAACAGTTTTTGGAGGATCATACAGTTGGAAAGAGCCTACTCAGTGTATACATCCTGATTTCCTCATTTATGGGAAATTATTGGGCGGAAAAGCCATCAAATCAGTCTGTCTAATTATTAAAGGCTAATTTTGCGTGAATAATTGTAGTTTTAAAATCCATAATTCTGTAATGAAAAATGAAGAAACAGCGATTATCCTGTATCAGCACAGAGTCCTTTCAGAGTACTTTCTGAAAATGTGAAAGGCACCAAAATCAACTTTAAATTATGGGTTTATTTTAATTTAACATAAAGTACAAATATCCACAGTAAAAGTGTAGACAAAATACACGGCTGAGCAAAATGTAAGAAAAAGGAAGTCGACATTAATGTTTGTGAAAAGTCAGGTTTCATAGCTTACTGTTGACAAGGGAGAGAAACATCAAATAGACAATACATTCAGCTACTCTTAAAAAATGATATTTGTACTGAAAATACAAATATTGTGAAGAACTTCAAAAAGTATATCAAATTAGAAAAGGGAATCGACTTATACAAGTCTACCTTCATTAGCTTGCTAAGTCAGTTCTCCCTCATAAGCGCCCTAAGCAGCTGCCTATGTCACCTAACCGATTGATCGGCACTGTTACAACAACTGGAAGAGCTGTTATATATTCTGTTTATTACCATATAAAATGAGCTGAAAAATCTGTTCCTCTATATGTATAATACTATGATTTTTTTTCCTGCTTATAGCTTTATTTCAAGCGTACAGTTGTATAAAACCACATAACGTGAATTATGCTATAAAATATGTTCACCTTATAGGCCTATGTATGATTTAACATAAAGGAAATAAACAGGCAGACTCAAGTCTACACTTTTAAAAATAAGCGTGGTTTATAAAACCCAGATATGACAGGTTCACCAAAGTGTTTACAGAAATACAAATTAGACCATCAGTAAAACCATCATAGCGCAAAACACTCAACATTTACAAACTACTCTGTAAAAGGGGGGGGGGGTTCGTAAGACATATTGTTTCAATTTTTAATTTTCATGTCTTTTAAAACACCTAACCACATAATTAGCATCTGTTTTTTTAACGTCTTTAAATACAGATTTCAAAGTACAACCATCTATAAACTACAGACACTGTCACGTAATCTATCTTCCAAAGAAAATTGTAAAAAGGGCACACTGATTAAAGCGGAGGAGGGATGCAAACAGATATCGAGCACTTAGCAAGCAGGAAAAGCAACAAATCTGATCACATAAAAATGTTAGGTCAGGACTTGCGTGTCGACCAAATCTCTTAATATCAAAACAAGAGCCATTTACAAAACTAGCCTCAAGTTCCAAGCTTGAGGAATTATGCCATCAATAACCCCATAGGGTTAATCTGGCCAGCTATGCTGTAATCATTCCACCTGTTTTTAAGCTATTTTACTCATGAAGCATCCCAATGTTCCCCATTCTCCAGCCTGCCCCCTCACCACAAACTATATCAACACACCCCACTATGAGCCTCTAACCCCTCCCATCATTGGCCTTAGACACAAGCCCTGGGGATGAAGGAACCAATAAAAAAATCAGTTTTTCACCTACAAGAGGACCAATCACAATCCATTTTACTTATTTTCACTTCTCAAAGTTTTACTCACACAAATTGACAGGTTTTACAGTTAAAATGGAGGATAAATAAAAAAATAACAAAAGTATGATTATCACAATTGTATCTTGGACTGTTTTTCCCACATAATGAAAAATATTTCTATTTACACAATGGTATCTAAAACTGCATGCAGGCAAGACAGCTGTTAAAAACAATTGGGCTCTTTTAAGAGAAAAGGGGGTGGGGAATTCTGCTTGTAGGTTTGGGTGTGATTGGTCACAGAATTGTGGGGCTTATTGGATGAAGAGACAGGTGTATTAATGGTAGTGATGGCCAAATGAAGCATTTTCTGTATTTTTGACCCCACTAGATGGTGCTCTTGGTTTGCTTTGGGGCATGAATTGAGCCCTTTTTTGAATGGAGAGCACCATCTAGTGATGTCACAAAATACAGCAATTGGTTCATGAAGCTTTGCCCACCACTAGTGAGCGGGGATTGGGCCTGATTGATGTCTGGGGGGGGGCTTCCGAGGCCTCAGAGGGGCTAAATGAAATGTAAGCAGGGGGATCTTTGGTGATATTCAGTAACTTCAGTAAATGTGGTGCCCTGCGCCAAAGGCTCCCCAGCAAACATTCCTCAGCTGCACACTGAACATGTTTCTGTAGGCGTGTCAGTCAGTGCTGGGGTCTTGCTGCGGAGATCCTGGACACGGTCACGCATTCATGGGTCTCCGAATGGATTTAAAACTCGGTGTTGTGCTTCTGACTGAGGAAAGCCATTTCTTCATCCACAATCAGTAGAAAAATATTCTTAGAAAGTATGTCTCCTTCTAAGTTGACCTGGTTTAAGAGATGTTTTTACATTTCAGATGGTCTAGCAAGAGGATGTCACTCAGTGTCTCCACCCCGTTTTCACAAGGTTTACTACAGTAAAAGCACATGTAATACCACCAAATAAAAACGATCATAGACCACCACTGACACACAAACTGTTCACTGTACATCTATCCCATGACATTACGACCAAAACAATGCTCTGGCACAGAGCGGACAATAGAAATGCAGTTACACAGAGCAGGGAGTAACAGAGAGTGCAGTACAGTAAACCTTTCTTTGAAAAGAAGTTCAGCTACCTAAAGGGAGGCAGCAGGCAGGGGGGGGGGTGGGGGGGCGGCCACTTTCAAAGTTACAGCTGAACAAGATTGTGCTCGCAAGGTGTGGTTGGCTGCATTTTCCTGTGCGGTTAAGGTTACAGTCTCGTCGTGCGTTTGAGGAGATCAATTCCAATAAGATAAAAGGACCAAATGGCAGATGCCAGCCATACGTTACTCATTTTCGTGTTAATAATATGAGGAAATAAGGCTTCAAAACTGCCAAAAGGAATAGCAACAGCCAATCAAAATAATTCCCCTAAAATCTATGAGAAACCGATGCAGGGAAATGCTCTCAGAGTAGCAGGAGTGCTCTCTGCACCTCCGCTGTGTGGTTAATGGTATGTCTATGGTGATCAACGTTAAGGGCGGGTCAGGAGGACTGGAAGTACGTCACAGTACGGGCGAGGATGACGCATAGCACCAGGCAGAAAGAGATCTGCAGTCCGAGGATCCCAGCTGAGAACAGGAAGCCCACTCAAGAGTCTGATGTCATGGCACAGCCATATCTGTGTCACTGGTAAAACTGGATGGTTCACGGCCTGCTTTTCAAAAGCTGTGGAACTTAGTGGCAGCTGGATGCTGGAATAGGAATCCTTCTGAGAGACGGCGGTGTCCAAGCCCATGTCGTCTGCCTAGCTGTCATGCGGACACTGGTATGGAGGACACGATTCCTTTGGTCCTCCCCCATCACTGCTTGTAGGTCATTTAATTTTCTCTCAGCACTGATGTCACGATGAACCTCATGCCCCTAATCCATTTTTGTACAACCTAGGAGAAGTCTGACCTAAGAGATCGCTTCATTGGACAATCAGCATAACGAAAGGGTTGTATTTGCTTCAAGAAAACTATTTTGATAATTATGAAAAGCTAATTTCACTATTAGCTTGCTTGAAGAAGTAGGATACAAAAACGAAAAGTGTGTTTGAAGTCTTCCTTACGAGGCGCCGAGGACCTGGCGTTGGCGCTGTGCTCAGGATGCTAACGGGACTTTCTGCCAATTAGGAGCACAGCAGGTCCTTGTGAATTTCATTCCAGGGACTGTCAAGTGCTCCGCTAATCGAATCACAACAGGCAAATTGTTTCTAATTGACAGAAGACGATTAAACTGGGGAAATTAATTCCCTCTCTACCTCCATTTCTGTCCATGCTCCTGCCAGCGCGTTTTTAAAATGCCTCAGGCTAAGCTAATGCAGCCCTGGACAGCATATCACTGCAGCATTTAGATGGGAAGCTGTAGATCCCGCCCTCTATGTTCACTTAAGACAAATCAGGAAGTTTCCCACAATGCATTGCTAAAACCCAGAGTTTAAAGAGAAGATCACCAGTTTTCCTTTGCTGCAAGCATGAGTCTCCTCCCACGGCCCATCAAACAAGACTACGCTGGGATGCTGCACACCATGTGTCACTTCCTTTACAAACAATCCCCTCCAACTATGAAATTTACATTAAACTCTCCTGCCCAAATCAATGTAATGTGTTCTTTATTAACAGTATCTTAAAGGATGGTGACAGGCCTAATTAAGGTGGTCAGGACTGATTTTGCCTATGATCATATTTTTATCAGCTGAAATATTGAATATTGATGCCAAAAATGCAAACTAAAGGCTGAGTAAAGCGTGTAGACTGTAGAGGACAGAAAAACACTAATCCTGCAATGCCTGACATCAAATTTACCCTCCTCCCCTCACATTCAGGGGAACAGTTTTGAAGCAAGCATGAAACAGCAACGAAATCATTCCTTCAATGACTTTGGTGAAGCATAAGTAACTCACACCAAAGACGGAGATGTGGTAAAGTCATGCCGGGGAAACATACGGCAGATTTCTGCTTTCTGTGCTCATTTTCCTATGGCGAGAAGGATGATGGCTAAAATGGACTACAGTAAATGTACTTCGGGGGAATTCTATGATTGTTCTCATAAGGTACAGCTAGTTACATTGATTTAAGACAGAGGACTTGTGGTAAGTAGTGCAGTATCTATGGCAAAAATTCTTAAAACAGTATAAAAAGACAACAGCCGTTTTTAATCATTACAGGAAGAAGAAAGAATCTGAGAGGTACCTCTGTGACTATTGTCATCTGTCTCCAGTCTGTCCCAAGCAGTTTGCAGTCTAGATCTTTTGAAGAACGCAAAAGGCTTTTTTTATTGCTGTTGCTGAAATGTGATTCTACCTTATGTCTTTAGCTTGTGGTAGGAGTGCTTGACAACCAGACACTGAGTTTTGGGAAGAACGGGCACAATACGGGTGCCCACCATCGAGCCCTCAGTTTCAGATGAGACATCAATCTGACAGTAGCCGTACCAGCTATGTTCATGGAAACATACCAGGACCAATGGCTGGAGAAGAACGACTTCCTTCGGTGTTTAAAAGCTCTTACGGTGGCATCAATTGACAGGCTCGTTTTGGGGACAGAGCCTTCTTATTCAATGCTTCAAAATCTTCAGCATTGTCCGCAGAGTGGAAAAATCATAGAAAAGATCCTAAAAGTGAATGTTTCAACAAAGAGAAGTGTCCTGAGTGTTTTAAGACAATACAAAACAGAAAAGCATATTTCAAACACTTCCCATCCAATGGGTTCCTCAGCTTTTTGCCCTGTACAGCCTGGGATTGGTTACTGGCCCCTTCCCCTGGACCCTAACCAGTGGATAGATGATGAATGGATAGATGGATGGATATTATGAAGACCAGTAAAGCCAACTTGAGGGAACAACGTCAGGAATAACCCATCTTCTATACCCTCCTCTAGGTCATAGTTTGGTCCCCTTTTCAATCATTAGTATAAATTCGATAAAAACATTGAAAACTCAGACATGCATGCCTGTGCCCTGATTTAAGAAAAAACTGGTCATAGCAAAAGCAGATAGTCTGTTATTCAAAAACTGTTGACGAAAGGATGATGAGAACTACAATGCAACAAGCAAGTGAATCAAGTGAATCAATCGGTTGAATAATTTCCTATGCAGAAATGATTCATATCCACAGCTACACGTTTGGTCCGTGATGCTACACCTTCAGGAACAGTGGCCACGGTTGTAGGAGAAAACACAAGGCATCCCCGGATACGACAACGTACAGCAATGACAAGCATCTGAGTCTTCAAACGCTAGCAGCCAGTTCAGACCTGCCTGTAGCTCATAGACAGACAGCATCTCCTTGGCCACTGTGGACTGGCAAAGATGTCAGACCTTTAGAAAGAGCAACCATTTTTCAATGGGAAAAACCTTATTTAAAAAGTGTTTTAGTAACCAAACGAACAACATTCCAAGCAGAATGCACCATAAACAGGTAAGGTCTACTGAAGTCTGAGCACAGAGTAAGCTAGCCACTCTTCTAAGGCAACTTAAATGTACAGACTAATGAGTCAGCTGACATCACAGGGCCTGGTAATGCCTCTCTGAACAGTGCTAACCTGACTCGTTTGATAGTAGTCATGAAGAATAGATGTCAAAAACAGTCATTCAGCACCAATCTTCTGAAGGCCTGACCAAGGGTGAGCTTCCGCGAAGCCTTCTTAACTCGTCTGTAAGTAAAATATCTCTTAACACAGAAATTACCAACATCGTAGCGTTAAGAAGGCTTTGGGAAACTCACCTGAAAGTGAATACAATGTTTTAGCAAACATTTGTTTTTAAATGTGAACGCCCTTTTCCAGTTATTTTTAAACTTTAGCAATATAGCTGGTAATTAGCTGTTTTCCCATTCCAATTCTCAACAAGAAATATTACAGAATTCTATAATTCTATTTGTTACTAATTGGGGTGACAGCCATTTTAAAATCTAATGGTCTGAAATGGATTCCTCAAGGAGTGAAGCCTGACCCATCTTTGGTTTAGAGGAGCGACGGGTTTGTTCCAGAAGGAATCGCTTTCTGGGACTGGCGTCAACCGGCACCACGTAAAAGCTTTTAAACACCTGAACAGGAAAGGTACCCACTTCCTGAGAAGTGTGGTAGGAGAGTGAGCTCCACAGCGCCCCCTTCTCAGCTCGACGTCGGTGCAGATGCTATAGATCAAGATGTTTCACAGAGGCTATAGCTTTCATAAATAACAAAAATGTCTAGAAAATTAACAAAATTACATTAAAAAAATAAAAATAAAGCACCTTCACATATGAAGTACGTATATAGCTTTTTTTGTTTTTTTTTTTCTTTTTTTTTAATCTAAAGTGCACTTTTCCTGCAAGTGCAGCCAGGGCTGTACACTGACTTGATAGCAACTTACCCAAGACATTTAACAAAATTAATAGAAAAAAAGACTTAAACCAGTATGAACCAGTGTTTTGTCTGTAAGAGCCTTGGTTGTTGTCCAGCTTTTGAGTCCATGCTTGGGGTTCTGTTAATATCAGTCCTTCAGTTATTGAATGCCTCTTCCTTCTTGATCCTGATGCTTTGAAATGTTTGTAAACAATCACTTGATTTATACTGACACATGTTAAAATAATTTGTCTGATAAATAAACCGGAGATGTGAAACTGAAGAAATCAAAGAGCATCCCAGAAAATCGAGGCCTTTCTGAGTGTTTTTCTGTGTGTGCCTTTTGTTTGTTAGTTTTGTTTGTGTCTCCCTGCGATGTCTGTCTGGGGGGTGTTTGGGTGTCTGTGTTGACGTCTCGTGTGCGAGACGGAGCAGTACGTCCGCCGCGCTGAGGGTGTGTCTGTCGGGGTGTCTGTCGCTGTATGTGTAAGGTGCAGAGAGGCTGCTTAGTGATTGGACAGCTGGAGAGGAGGCGTGGCCCTGCGTGGCTGACAGGTGCCGGGGGCTCATGTGAAGGCCTCGTCGTCGGTGTCCTCTATCAACACCTTGGTGTCTCGGATCTTTGATCTGTGAGAGGAAAGATGCAAAGCAAATTAAGTTATTGTCTGTCCATCATCCAAATCAGAGTCCCAAGGAGCCTCCACCCAATCTCTAAGAGCACAGGGTATGAGGATGGGGACAACCTGGTTGGGATGCCAGTCATACACACACACTCACACACCGCGGGAAATTTAGAGACGACAGTTCCCATAGCCTGCATGTCTGGACTGCAGCGAAAATCCAGAGTCCTTGGACAAAACCCACGCAAACAAGGGGGCAGGCAAACATATGGCACTTTTCTACTGCCACCAAGAACCGAGCCGTATCCAAGCTGCACCGTGAGCTGGTGCTTTTCCATTGCAAATTACGTGAGCCATGCCTGAGCTGTAACCATGCCGTAATGGGCCTGCTTTAATGGCCGGGCCGAAAGCGTGACTAAACTGAGCTGGCTGCATCACCACCATGTGATTGGTCGAAATGCACAGAGATACCGGTGTTCTGCATATGGATTGTTTGAAATAAAAAGCATATATTCTATATATTATTCACTATTAGTACTATCTCACATTACGATGCATTCTCGAAAACTTGACAATTTCCAACCTCCTACTTAAATAGTACAAGAGAACAGTGGAACGGGAATGGATTTGTAATGCAAATTTACAGAATCAAATGCACTTGCATAAAATGGCGATTCTCACAGATGTGCTAGTGGAAATTAGCACGTAGTAAATCATGATGTACACTGTGCGAACAGTAAATAAGCATCACTTCGATTTTCCGTCACTATCACTCTTCAGACCCAGCAATGCCTTTACTGAGCCGACCCTTCTGCCAAAGTGGGCTGGAACCACACTCTAACTAGTCTCTCTTTGGGTAAGGGTCGGTTCCTGTATGCTAGTGGAAAAGCGGCAATACAATGCAGGGACAGGAACTAACCCATGAGATTACTACCCACTGTTTAAGATGCTCACACTTCATAACAAACCAAAATTCTCGGAACCCCTCTGTACTAAAGCTAAGGCACCGACGCCAAGAAGCAGAATCATCACACTCGTACTGTGAGGACAGCAGCGGGCGCCTCAGAGACAGACTGCAGCTCCGCTTCCAGCTTTTCTTGCCCTGCCGGTTGCGCACTCCGTCCTCCTGGTCCATCATCTGCTCCAGCAGTGTCTGGTCGTCCGCGTTCAGCGGCGCCACCGAGATGTCGCGAACCGCCCGGAACTCGCCACAGTTGTTCAGGTGTTCGTTCTCCAGACGGAAGAAGTTCCACACAAAGCGCCTGTTGACCGGGGGAATTTTGGTCAAGGACCAGACGAAGGGTCACTCAAAACTTTACCATTGTTTAGCTGCTTGGCAGCTTAAAACTTTATACTTCACCCTTTCACAGAAGTGGCTGCTTTGCTTCAATGTTTCCTGCTAAACTGCATGCTACTATTATTTCACACAAATACGATGTTTTCAGTCTCATATCACTGGTTACCATGAGATGCTCCGTCTCACCTGAAGACCTCCAGGGGGGCCAGGATGGTGGCCAGCATTTCTGAAGAGGAGGGGATGATATTCATGGTGGTCAGGGAGATCTGAATGGTCCAGGCAAAGCGCAGTATGACATCCTCTACTATGGCGCAATAGTAATAGGCCTGCAGAGAGCCAGAGAGAAGAGGTTACCCCAACGGCTGCAAGCCATGTCACTTGTGTGCAAGAAGATCACTGGAGGTTGAATCTGTCCAGGAGGTGTTGATTTTGCCAAGGAGCAATCAGTGGCTGCAGGGCGAGGAGCTGGAATGGGTCTAACAAGGGGGCGGGGCTGAATCTCACCTTCTGTGGGTAAACAATCTCCTCTCGCAGGAAGGTGTTCTCCCCAGCATTGCGGTCAAACAGACCCCAGTCCATCTTGAGGTCCCAGATAAGTGTGTACAATGAGCTGATCACCGAGAAGACGATGAGCAGGTAGAAGAAAATCTCAGCGTCGGAGTGTCCTTGGTCTGAGGGGACACAAGCAAGAGGATCCTTTCATCCTCATATACATATCAGGATGATTAGCCTCATCGTTTAAGATGGGACTTTATACATCATGGGTCTTTGCACATCATGGGACTTTACACACATGCATGTTAATTTACACGTACAGTACAGGCCAAAAGTTTGGACACAAGAATCCACAAGTGTCCAAACTTTTGGCCTGTACTGTATGACAAGGACCCCTGCTGACTTCAAGAGGACCTAGATTCCTGTGGATTCAAAAAGTTGTATTCGTGCAGAGATTTGACCAGCACGTTAGAAAGATTTGCTAACAAAGGAGCCTCTTCACCAATGAAGACCAAAAACAACTACTTTAAGCAGACAATTATGTGTACTTTCTTTGCAAAGTGATACCTATAACACACAGATTAAAAGTGTGAGTGTGCTATCAGTCTGGCTTCAAAGGGCTGGACCCTCACCAAACACATGAGTCCCCTTAAGTGTCGCCTTTGACGGTCATGCTTGGATTGTTTCATGCTTGGATGAACAGAAGGAAATACTGTACAGGAAAAACAGACAAAGGCTACACAGCATGAGCTTATCTGACAGCTTAGGAACCTTAGGAACAGCGTTATCCTCTAAAACCTATTGCTCTTCACTCCACTAGAGGGAGAAGGTCCACCATGAAAATTCTTTGCAATACTTAAAATTTTCAACTTAAGGGATACCTCTTAGTTATTAAATCTAAGAAGAAAATATTGACCACAATCCATTTAAGACACTCTCCATCTGTTTTTTTTTTGTTTTTTTTTAATCTGCATAAATACAATAAATCTCAAGAATAAGCTAGAGTATGTGGATTTCTGCATCTGTGCAAAAATGACACACAAGTTAATTAAGGCAGTGTATGTCCAGAGATCTCCTGGCGAGCTGAAAATGGGGCATTTGGAGGTTAAAGGTTAATTTCCTGGCAAAAAAGTCACACGTATCTTTGCATACGCCAAGTGATTCAGCTGATCCCTGCTGGACTATTTGGCTATCAGCACACAATTCAAGTATTTTACAGTGACAGCTATTAGAATATCCATGTGTTTTGAATAATTTCCTCTTGATTATCCATACAGAAATAATGTAACTGCCTGTATTACTCAGGGTGGTTATTGAAATCCAATGACAAAATTAGAGGAATATGGCATTATTTAAAGTGAAAATGTCTCTTCTAAGGTGGATCTCTCTATCTCTCCATTACAGATGCCTTTATAACGCTAATCCATGCTGTACCGCAGCGGCATTGAGTCTCCGTATTCGTACCATGACTCACCACATTTAACATTTCTTAGATGAGCGATTTGTGACTCAGTTATACTTTGCTGACTGTGCGTAACAGAATATCCAGAACACCAGTACAGGAGACCAGTGGCTACAGCACATTCCGGGTACTTAAGCGCTCTGATTTGTGGTTTGTGCCAAGAATGTGATCTGAAACCGAGCTACAGGAACAGTTCTGTCTGTCCCGTTATTTCACCTGTTTTGCCAGAACCCACTACCCAGGAAGCGCCCTTTTTGTTTTCTGTTTTTATTCTGTGACTGAATTTTCATTTGAAAGGGTGTTTTTGGGTAAACTCATTTATATTCATTAGAGAAGCTACCTGATTGGCCAGTGAATGTGCTCCCATCAACATGTGCTTCCCGTTTTCTCAGGGAAGTAGGAAAACTCATTAATATTCATTATACTGAATATTGGTGAACGCTAAGGCATTCACTGGCCAATCAGGTAGTGCTTCTCTTCCAAATATAAAATAGTTTCCCACAACCACCCTGTAGAACAAAAATTCAGTCTGTGGCTCAGTTGTTAGCATGGCTACTGTGAGTTTCAATATGGCCGCCAATATGGTCACTCTGGGCACTGTGCCTTCGCCCTATGGTGAGCGGTTCACTCGAACTGCTAGCATTATAATGCCTTTAGCTCCAGTATGTGTGTGTACGGCCGCTCATGCCGGACCCGCATACCCTTCAGCTCTAAACTCCTTAGGTTAGACTCCGACTCTCCGTGGCTACAATCAAATTTTGTGGTTGGTGGTTACAGCTGCAGGGGTGACATCTGGTACCGTTGTTGGGCAGAACACAGTATGAGCAGCATTTGCATCTGTAGTGGGATTTGAGTTGGTTTTTATCGTGGAGTCAGTGACGAACATCCAGACAGGCCGGATCCTAGCCACCACCTGCCAAGCACAGATCTGTGTAACCCTTCACTAGTCAAAGTCTCTGCAAAATATTCCTGTTTTATTACACCGATTTGTAACTGTTGAAATCAGACACAAATGAGTCTGAAATGTTTGGCACATCAGTGGAGGTACCGATAACCAGCACAGTGTGACCCTGCCAGATAATGGAGGGTAACGCAGGATAGAGGCCCATCCTGTTTGGGGTGTTTTCCTCCGTCAGGCTGCACATCATCACTGTGAGGCAGCAGAGGGCCCAGGGGTCCAGGCGGGGTACAGATTACAATTCTCCCCCCAGGAGTGGCGGTGTTCCTGGCCTGGGGAGCCGAGCAACGCCAGCATCAGAAATCGTACTCAGTCACGCTTGCAGCTCATTGCTATTCTTGTAGCGTTGTGAGGTGTGTTCACAGCGTGCTGGCAATTACAGCCCAGCCTCGTCCGGAAAGTCCATTTTCCCTCCAATCCCCCATCCCCCCCCCCCCCCGTCTC
>JAODJW010000033.1:22465761-22484954 GCA_026777045.1 Hyperopisus bebe
GGGGGGGGGGGGGGGGGAGGGGGAGGGGGGGGGGGGGAGAGGGAGAGGGGGAGAGAGAGAGGGAGAGAGGGAGAGAGAGAGAAGGAGAGGGGGAGAGGGAGAGTGGAGCGAGAAAGAGAGAGGGAGGGAGGGAGAAGAAGAGGGGGAGAGGGAGAGTGGAGGGAGGAATAGGCAATGGGATAAACTCTCGAAGCGCCTTTGAGCCCCTACATTAATCCCATTGACGTCCCCCAGCCCCGGCTCTCCTCTCCCTCCCCACCAGACTGCCCCCATCTCTCAGTGGCGCCCCCAGCCTCCCACAAGGACTCTGAGTGCAGAGGCACCAGCAATGTGCCTGACTACTCGCTCAAACTTGGTTCTGTCCTGCTTGTGTTAAACCCTCCCTGTGACTGCGGCGTAAAAACCCCACTGGCTCGTGGGACTTCTGTCTGCCACCTTAAAACACACATCGGATACATCCTCCCCGTCACCATGGCTACTGCCGTCATTCCAATCACCGGACCCCTGATTATCGATCTAGTCTACTCCCCCCCCACCACCCCCCAATTAAAAATCTTGACCTCCTGAGTGATTCCAGGCGACCCCTTGTCCTCGCTACAAGGCAGCGCTGAAACAGGGGTGGCCGGCGAGACCAGGCCGGGTCTTAAAATTAGTCCCCTTATTTTCAGAACCGAGGAGTAGTGATGGGATCAGGCTTTGGGGGGGGGGGGGGGCAGCTGAGTCTTCTCAGTCTTCTCGGCAGTTTATTACCCCGCATCACCCCGGCTGCCAGTCACAGTGGCGTTTCTAAGGGCTGCCGTAGTCGAGATCACGGGCGCTCGCTCTGACTCACTCTGCTTTACGTTTCTACTTCATTACCGGCCAGTAGTGAAATGGAGTCGCACGTCCACAGTTCGTTTACTCTGCGTGCCCCGCAGCACTGCTTCACCGCACCACTTTACTCTCGCACAAGTGCTTCTTCCCTTCTACGCTCATTACCCTAGTCTTCGTGCATAACGGCTCCATCATGTCCCGCGTTCAGACTCCACGTTATAAACCAATAACCTGCTCAGATGATATAGCATCCATGGCAACAGCGATCCCATGGGCAGTAGCTTATGATAACCATCTTCCCTGCGCTGTATATCGCTGTAAGCTTCGCTCGGCACGTTAAACACGTATTACGATTTTAATGAGTCGCTCCTGCGCACATCTTCGCATGCTAAACCGCTTATCCTTTCACAACCCTGAATGAATACTCAGGGCGGGGGATGGGCATGTGCCCATTAAATGACAGCAACCCCCGTGACCCCTATAATGAAGCCGTCACAGTGAAGGGGAGGGGCCAGGGAAGGGTGTCACTCACACACACTCACACACACACAGAAGATGAAAGTGTGCCCAGGATATGCAGACATAAAGTGACACCAAAGAGTAGTCCAGCTCGGGAGTTCAAAGAACCTCTTTCAACTCCACATCAATGAGCCCCCCATCAGTAGTAGGAATACATCACCCCCCCCCAACTCATAAGATCTGTCGGCCCATTGGTCCGAAGCATACACTCATGTGGTATGGAAGCCAATCTGGCTTAGCCAACTTGGAGTCAGTCTTCCTGACTCCCACAGAAATGGGCTGAGGCTCAGTCTTCTCCCAGGGAAAGCATGAGATAAATGTTCAGTCGGAAAGACCAGCAGGGGGCACTGGTGTGCATGTCCCCAAAGGCACCGTTTTCCCCCTCCCACATACTCTGGATCCATGATTAGTGGCGATTAGATGCATTGCATGTTTTTCAGAGCTACTAATGAGAGTCTCTCTCCTCCTTCCCCTTCCTTTTCTCCCCCCACCTCTCTCCCCATTGATACCCCCCTCACTCAGCCAGTACCTCATCAGTCTAGACACTGCAATGTATGCTAAGCCTTATGTAAGTCTTACTACTCAAAACAAGGGATGCAGGTTTTGGAATGCATCTCTATACAACACAAGAGAGGAGTCTCATTCCACTACAGGGACTAACCGGAGCCTCGGAGTGAGCACTTCTGCAAGGAGGAGACGGGCAACCGTGTCCGGCAAGCCAGCCTCCCCCAGTCAGACAAAATAGGCGCCCCAGACTGGCGGCGAGAAAATCGATTCTTGAATAACATAGCAACAGTGCATCCAATGAAACGCGTTGATAGGGGCTGTAAGAGCGTAGAGTCCAAGGGGCCTGAAGGACGTGTGGGCTGTGCTCTGAGTGGCAAAGGCATCCAGCAAAGCAAAGCACTCCATCTCGCTTTGTACGGGAATGTGAGCGCCGTCTCCACAGTACCCAGATTCGTCGCTCCTACATCACAGGTCACCATGGCCCACAGTGAATCCGACAACAAACTGGACAGATCCAGAGACGTTCATCACTGGTACCACTGTCACCTTCCCTGGACAGAAGTCAAATTTTAATTGACTTGTGAGACACAGTGTAGATGTTTTGGGGAGGACTGTAGTCTGTAATGAAATGATGACTATACAAAGGTTTGCGCTGTATGAGAGACAGGGAAGAGTGGCCAGGCTCTGGGGGTTTACATTTTGCTTGTTTTCGGTTCACTAACTCATTATATATCTTGAAGGCCTCAATAAAACCACCCAGAGATACCCCTCTGAAAAGTTTTTTTACAGGTTCATTGTCAACATGTTTGCCAATGTGGGTCCTTGTACTGAGTTACTCCCAGTACACCTTTTATGGTTGCATTTCTTGTGACTTGTCCTGTCGTCTTGGCAACACAAAAGAGGCTAAAGAACTTTCTAGAACCTCATGGCAGCCTTGCTGTGACCTTCCCTGTTGTCTCCCTCCCCCAAAGAGCGTCCCCTGAACTTGAGGAGGGGGTGGCACACAGTGTTCCCAGAGATCTGTCTCTGAATTTGCCTCATATTTTGAGTATGAGGTTGTAAGCATTCAACCGGGGACATAAACATGTATCCGTGACTAAATTAAGCCGAACAGGATTGTACCGCAGGCGAGTTTTGCCTGGACATGAAAGAACTGATTTAAATACATGCATATTGAAATGTGCAGCTGAGAAGTGTCACGTTTCATCATGTTTTAAAAGGTCAGCATCTGCCGGGACTAACGAGGCTGTGCCAGAGGAGAGAGGAGGTCAAAATCACACTGGAAGGAATAACACACAATGGACACAAGACCACGAAAGCTTCAGCGGGTGGCACTAAGACCTGGCACCCGCAGCATTACGCTGTGGTCCTTTCACAGGCTCCGTGTGTATGCCGTTTGCATGTTCTCCCCATGTTTCCATGGGTTTCCTGTTGGCTCCTGGATTTCTTCCCAAAGACATGTGGTTTACGTGCGTTGGGGTCCTCTTCAGTGTGCTTGTTTTGTGCATCCTGTGATGGTCCTGGGTGTTCCTGAAATACACTCCATGCCCTCTGTGACTCCAGGCTGCATAAGCAATTCCAGGAAATTGGATGGAATGATACAGGAGGATATAAACACCTTGTCAAGATGTAGCGGCAGATAATTTAAAGAGCCAAAGCAAATCCATGTGCCTATGCTTCTGAGAAATGGCTGCGGCTCGACAGAGGTGGACCAGACCCAATCACTGCTACAGGACTGCCCAAGCGGCAGCAATAGTAATGTATGAGTAGGAAGGACCAGCCACACTGGAAGGCACCACAAACATTTAGTGAATCTGATGTTTTTTAACAGGTTTTTGCGCTTTCTTTGGCAAACTAGTAGACTTTTATATATTTATGGACATGTGAACATATATATGCATAAGAAAGAGTCTCTTGATGCACATCGTGTTTTGGAACAGGTGCTGAAAGCGTCGAAGGGCACGATGTTGACCAGAAACAGACAAGGCGGAGCACTGAACAATCCGATGAGTACTATGGACACGCTGATCGGGCAATTTTCGAGAAAAAAAACACTTCGGCTGGGAGACATTAGCATAATTATACCACTTATCGCCACTTTATAGGATGTAAATTGGGCGGTGTTTTGTCGGGCCGTTGCCATGGCGACCGCGACAAAGGGTCCCCAACACAATGTGTCAGAGACCTTGGGAGTGAGGAGAGGAAAGAGAGAGAGATGGAGGGAAGAGGAGAGAGGCTAGATAATACTGTGAGAGAGCAGCAGCAGGGCAGGGCAATGACCTGTAATGAGCAAAACTTTCAGCTTTATTGACATCAGTAAATATGCACCCAGTGAAAATAACTCAACAGGCGGATCTGGAGAATAACCTAATTAATTAAGCGGTAAGTTCTTAATAGAATAAGACAACTAGAGTGCTGGTAATCTGGCTGCGGCAGTCAGGTGAGCCTGCAGCTTGAAGACAACATGTTGTCTGTCTTGGGTCAAACAAAGATCAGGCTGGTTAGGGATCCTGTTGGCTGTTTAGCAAGTACCAGCCCATAAGAGTGAGATCAGTGACTGATCTTCAGTCAGGAACTGCCAGGCCCCTTACAGGAGACACGCTTCCATTGTTTTCCCCTTGTCTTGCGAACTAGGAAGAGGAGGAAAGATGGGGCAGGCAGGCACAGAAGAGTGAGAGCTAAGAGATCTTACAGAGTGGCTGTGGGGAGTCCTGCTAGCTGTCAGCTGAAAGCGGAGCATGTGGTTTAATGTGGTGCCCCTATGGACTGAGTGATGCACCTGGCACGGTAGCGAGGGTGAGAGGATTTGGCGGGATGAGCCATGGGCAGAGTCGGAGATTCCGTTGGAGGACAATAAGAAGGCTGGCACTAGGTCGCCGCCCAACGGCTTCGGTCGGGATGGCCCATGCCCAACTCCGAAGAAGCCGTCGCGCCTATATCCAGTGGGGAATGTCACCGGCTGCTCGGGTCAAGGCGGCAGAGCCAGCATAGCCCGCACGGGATTCTGGTCTCGACTCATGAAGGCCAATCACAACCACTTGCACTGGGAAACGTCACCTGTCGCTGGGACTTTGCCTACCGCCCCCTTGAGTTTCTGTCTTTAGATCCTTCACAGTCTGAAATCAATCGAGTGAAACGGAGTGCCGGAATGAAGCCAGAAAGGCAGAAACGATTTAGTTTAGTCTCTGCGGAATTCAAAATTACGACCCGCTAATTTGTTTGCAAAGGGAGCTGCTGCTCCCGACGACAGTCTGGGACGCTGGCAGCCTGTGTTTACTATGCCAAGGGCTTAGCCGCGGTGACCACAACATCATCCCGCTGAGCTACCTCGAAATTACAAACATGGTATCACATGAAAGTCCATTAGATGCTGCAATTTTCACTATGCTAACAAATATGTGCTTGAGCGGGCTTTTAAAACAAGGTCAGGGCCATGTGTGTGTGCCCGGTACCCGGCCCATCTGGGAGGTTAATCAGCACCGTTAGTGAACACTGAGGAGCGGCGTTTACACAGAGAACCGCGGCGAGGGGGGGGAGCCAGATGCTTCCGCAGAGCACTTAGCATGTCAGTCATTCTCAAGGCCACCTGTACAATGAGGGCTGGCGCTGTATCCAGGCAACACGCTGAATCGTTTCAGCCTCACTCACCTTACCTGCCTTCTCTGCATGTAAGAGGTCCATTAGTGCCTCAGCTGTCAATTCGTGATTTTCCAGGACAGTGTGCATCCGAATCTCTTGTGTCTAACCAACTATCAGCTCCTATTGTCTCCATCTGCCGAACTATTGACAAGTCTATTGATGAGAAGCACCAATCTACCACGGTTCAGGCTGTGGATAGTTCTGTCCTGCTATGACCATCTGAAATCGGCTATCGATGTCTGAATCCCCGAATTACAAACTAACACAGGGCAGAACGCATTTTTAAAATACTTAATCTTTCATCCGAGAGAACAGATTGAGGATCTGAATTATTGATGAAAATCACTTTAAACTACTTTAACATGCACAGCAATGGATTAATAATTGGTTTGGATGCCAGGGGGGTCCAGGGAAGATCCATCGCAGTGTGTTGAAACCGATGTGCAACAGGATGTTTGAAAAGTAAGGCCAAGCTCCTGTGATCAGCACTGTTCCATCCAGGGAACCACAGGTATGCAATCCTACACAGACAGTCACAATCCATCCATCTGCTCATCCATTCTTTCCTTTTCTCGCATCACCCCCCTCCTCCCCTCCTTCCGTGACAAAGACAAAATAATCAGTTAGCAAAATGCTCTCCGACAGGTGCCAAGCTGCGAAATTCACCAAGCGTTTGATCCGACAGGTAACAGGAGTAAAAAGCCCTCGGGCTGGATTTTTATGTATTCATTTATTTTTACATCTGGCTGCTGCTCCACTTGGTTGTCACACGGTCTGAGCTTTGCCCGTTGACAAGCTGGCCCGTTCCAGCCCCGGAAGCGCATCCTGGACATTAAGGAGTCATGATTCTCCGACAGAGAATCAGACTGAGCTGCCTCCGCCTGCGGCTGAGACCTGAGGAGGGTCGTCGGATCTGATCGTCAGTCTGATCGACTGTTTGCTCAGTTCAGCTTCTAAAACATCGCTCCTACATGATCAGAATTAGAATTAGACGCTATTCCGATAAAGCTGGTCGAAAATCCCAAAAAAATCTCACAAGAGCTAATGCTGGATAAACATGAAATTAAATATTGCCGTGATTCTCATAATAATGGTACAACCCAGGTTTTAATGATCACGTATTACGTGAGAACAGAGAACAAGGTGTTTGTGAGACTGACGAGAGCAGCCTTCAGAGCAAACCGGAGGTGGATCCTAAGCACCACTGTCGTCGGAGACAAAGGCCTAAACTCCCAGACGTGAGCAGACACTCCCCCGCTGACCCGGCGCACGGCCCCGTCCTCCGGCTGCCGAGGCGCGATAAGGGGCCTCCCTTTGATGACAATTATAAGGTGAATTAGCAGCTCAATCGCTCCGGAAACAATGAACTGCCGATAAGCTGGAGCCATCCCACAAAGAGCGTAATTACCGGCCGCCTCATCTGGACAGGAAACAAGCTGATGTCTAAACTAAGAGAGACAATTCTCCACAGTGTCATCTTTTCAAGGACATGCAAAAAATCTTTAATTTTGTTTTATTTTGTACTATACTTTGCACTTTTCATGTACAGGTGGACCGCGTCGAACTATCGCCGTCAATTTTGTACCGTACTGTCCTAATTACTTCAGACATAATTGCATAACTGCAAAGATATTACTATTTTTGTATTCGGTGCAATCGGAGGTCATCAATAACTGCTGATCCAATTAGCGTCCAGGAGATCCGGCGCCTGTGCAGGAAGGAACAGGGCCTGGGCAGGGAACTCTGCCTGTTTGGTGTCAGCTCTGTCACACGACTAGTCTACCCCGGACACCGAAGTATCACCCAGACTAGTAGGCACCAGTACACCTGGACTGTTTGGCGTTGAACCGAGGGAAGTCAGTGGGGTACCTGGGAGAAAAAAAGCATGGAAAACATGCACCCATGCATGCTGGGATGGATGTCAGGCGCCGCCCTGCAGGTAGGAGGGACAAACAACAACGCAAGAGTGAAACCTTGGAAAACAAAATAGGTGGATTTGGGGTGAAGCAAGAGACTAAAATGATCCCACAGGAAACTCAAGGCTATTCCAGCCGAAGGTGGGCGTCATAATACTGAATCACAGCTCACTGTAACACGACGAATGAACAATTACACAGCAAATTAACTGTCTGTTACTTGTCACATGAGGTTACATTTAATTACAGTTTGAAGTCGATGATGACCAGAGTAAGATTAGATATGTCACAGAACTTCAGGGAATGCACTATATATACACACAGGGTATTTGCGTGTGTGTATTTATATACACACACTGTATACGAAAATACGAAACTTTTCCATATAAAATATTAAATGGCTACATATACAGGCAGAGAGTGTGAGACATGGAGACTGTAACAAACATGGAGATAAACATGTCTATACAGTAATAACCATCAATATAAAAATAGGCATTACGCTGTCCACCATTACAAGGAGACGCCTCAGAACCAATGAGGAGCCTAATCAGCTGTCTGCATTCCAGAGAAGCAGCGAATGGAAAGGCATGTGATCCAGAGGGGCGGAGCCTGACGAGGGGGGGTGGATCTGCCGAGGGGACACATATATACTGCGGATTCCAGGGCTCTTTGGCCATGCCTGTATGTGTGTGTGTGTGTGTGTGTGTGTGTGTGTGAGTGGGGGGGGGTTCAACCCAAAAGCCACTAAATCAGGCTCTGAGATCGTCAGAGGAATGTGTCCGGATTAAATACCACCGTACCTCCGGATGGTTCAGAGCGATTGAATGTGCTTTTGAATTAGGGCCTTCGCTCAATTTCGATGTCATTCAATCTAAAAAAGACAAGCAGAGCTCTGCAGGTCGGACGCGACCATAATTTCAATGCAATCACGAATTGATCAAAAGAGGGAGTGGGGCTATGTGTGTGTGTGTGTGTGTGTGTGTGTGTGGAACTGAGCAGGAAGGGGGGGGCGCTCCAGTATTTAACCCAGGCAGTTAGGGGGCTCACACAGGTCTTCACTCCCCTCAGCTGTCCCTCCCCAACCCTCACCATAATCACCAAACAGGTCCCCCATCTCCAAACAGCCTGCTGATGTCTGGCTACGAGCAGCCCGACGCGAGAGGCCGCAGGAGAGCAGTCCGTATAAATTATAAGCGGAGGAATTCCTCGGGGGTGTCATCTTTACGAGCCGCTCAGCAGCAATAACGAGGCCGCGCGTAATCGAAAGCACGCGGCCGCCGCCGCCGCATTCGCCGTCTCCGCGGGGAGAAATGAAAGGGCCCCGTACTCAATCAGGAGATGAAACAGACATTAAAGACGGTAAATTACTGCAGGAATATGGGGGCAGGCAAATACCGCGCAAGAGTATCAAGACATAAAACAGGCGAGACACTCATTTTTACAGACATGGCTCTTGTTCCAACGCTAACCGGCTGCACTTGTACCTATACGACTCCTGCCAGCCGTCTGCCTGTAATGGGCTGTCTGCTTCACTCGTACGTCGCTTTGGATGAAAGCGACTGCTGAATAAGTAAATGTAAATGTAAGCAATTACTGCCTAGGCCAGGTGTAAGAGCACAGGTACCATACGTGCAGCCCACACACATGGGTGGTTTGGCGGTAATCGTGTACTGTACTGCCTTTCCTTAAGCAGTTATGCGGTTACATGAATTTAGATGAATTACGATCAGTCTGCATCTCAGTTTAAGCCATGTGCTGCTGCTCAACATGTGCCGTGAAGTAAACGTCGCACAAAAGCACGTTATGTGACGCGTAATGATGAAAAATGATTCATACCCTGGTGACTTCAGGTCCACCAGACATTTATGTCGATGCCGTTTCTTCCCTTGGAAGTGGCGCAACTTTGTTCTGCATGTGAAATGGTTACGTTTTTTTTTGGGGGGGGGAGGTCAAAAAGGGTGTGCTCATTACTCCCCTCACACATGGGGTGGAACAGGCCAGTAGAACCCTTTTACCCATCAGCAAGTTGCCGAAAACAAGATATATAATCCCAAAAAAACCATGATGAAAAAATTTTAAGTCCCCTAAAGACTGGTGTGGGAGGCATGGCCAGTGTGTGGAGGGTGTGGGGGCAGTGAGATGCCACCAGGCTGCATGCAGGGGGGCCTTTGTGATGGAGAAGGATGGGCGCGGCCTCTGTACGAGCCAGCAGGGGGTGCTCATTCCCATAAACACAACCCATGCATCACTGTCAGGATGCACGCGAGCCCAGTCGCTAACTACCCATTCATTACTGTCGTATGCCCCCCCGCCCCCCCCCGAGGAAATACTACATCTGCTGGAGGATTAGGACTGACAGCTGCGAATCAATCTTATGTCCATATAGAGATTAAATAAAAGCTCAATCATTTATCTAGCACATTTTCTGTGGTGCTGCTACATAACACTGACTGTGTAGCTGCTCATAAAATAAAGTATCATACAGCATATGTCTTTGTCTCAAGTAAGGCCAATCAGACACCAGCATTTGTAAGGAGACCATTCAGTGGAGCAGAACATAATTTTTCATCAAACAATCCACCCAAGGACACTTGCATTGCTTAGCAACCATTCGCTTTATCTGGATACGGTCAGATATTTACTAAAGCCACGTATCTGAAGCATTTATCTTCATTGGGTTTAACAGTGCCTTTCTGCAGTTCTCTTGTAGCTGGTCCTGTTTGCTGCGCCCCATATTTCATTCCCAAGTCCAGTTCACCAGGCTAATTCAACAGATTATTCCTTAAGTTCCAGTAAGCAAGCCTTTTATTAAGTTCCAGAGGGAGACAGGGTAAATGTTAATAACTGTCAAAGAGCCTAAAAATCTTTTAAGGTTTATTAATGTCACCACAACTTTGTAGAAATGGATAGAAGATGGTTGGATGGATGTTTTATGAATAATTCTCATGAAAATATCAAAACAAAAACACAAAAACAAGAGTGAACAGTGAGTTCTAATATAACAGGGAAGCTTGTATTAAAGAAAAAAAGACCTGCATATTTACTACCTTAATAACTAATAATAATAGTGACTTTATTTCTCCATGTAGGGAAATTGGGTACTTCTCGGATAACCCGTCTTACTCCCGTGAGACACGCAGACATTTACATAAGTGAGAGCATGTTATGTCAGCATGCGTCTAACATGCGTCTAAAGCCTCTTCACCACAGTATTTCTGAGAACAGGTTCCACTGCAGGTTCCAAGTTCTGTACTTTAAACACTACAAACAATCACTTTGCGGGAATGCCAGGGCAGTAACGCCTGCTCTTGGCCGTCTCTGCCACTGCACAGTTCCCACGGTGAGCGTACAGAAGTCATTCAGTCACTGGAAAAAGAAACCTTTCATGAGGCAGTCAGAGCTCCCCGCAGGGCCCCGGAGGAGCACCGACGTCAGCTCTCCTGAGCGCTTGGAGGTGTTGCGCTTCTCGATAGCCCCGGCCGACACACTTCCTAGAAATCCCTCGATGGAAGCATTCCGGGTTCCCTGACAGGCTGGACAGCTTTCAAGACAGGACTGCCATCGACACACCTCTGTTTCTGTCAGTACTGAAGTGACCTGTCGCATCAGTTCTTCCCACTTATCATTCTGAAATGACCTTGACTGGCTCAAAACGGGACAGCGATCCAAATTTCAAAGTGCCATGATACTCTGCTGTCCTCTCCAAATTTCCATCCATCCATCCATCCATCCATCCATCCATAACGGCTCATCCATGACAGGACAGCAGTGAGTCTGGGGATTATCAGGACAGGATGCCACAGAGAAACTGGAGACATGCTATAAAATTTGACAGCACATTAACAAGAAAAGCCCTTAATTATGAGGTCATTACATGGCAGATCAATTAAAAAAATTATAAAGGGGGAAAAAATGAAAGGACATGTATTTCTGAATGAGAAGGGCAGCCCAATCCCCCACTGGCAAAGCCACTTTAGACCACAGGACTTACTGTCCTTTGCTGGGGAATAAGTGAATCCATAAGGCACCCCACATAGGTACCAAAGCTGCAGTCCCCTCCAGAGTCTAAGTATGTATGACAGTAGCCCTCCATTAGCCAGGAATGGCAAAGGACAGCCGATCCCACATATCACGCCTGTGTATAGCCATGATGGGTTGGTGTGTGAGCATACAAAGTAACAAGGTGTCCAGATGTACACCACTGGGTGTGTTACGATGGACGCTGTGCTGTGGTGATCCCCTGTGTTGAGCTCTTCACGGACCATATCTCCATAAAACCGGCTGTGTGCCTTGAAGTTCATGCTCAATTAAGCTTTGGTTCTATTCACACCTCTACTGGACCTGTAATACATCACCGCTTTCATCGGTCGGTGACCCTCCTTCAGAGGACCACCTCGGCATGATGTTCTTACAGACCATCAGCTCCTCTATTCAAAAAGGGCTCCCATCAAATTCCTCCCAAAAGCCCCCCTTAAAAATCACTGAGCTCCCCTGTTTCCACTTCTATTACAAGTAATGCTCGTGATTATTACTGGCAACCAGTCCCATCTGCCAATTTTACACAACGCTAAGTATGCTGGGATGTTTTATGCATAATCTATCTCCTGACCACATGCAAGGGAAAAGCTTGACCTCGTACAAAGGCAGTATTCCCCTGTTTTCTTTGTTTCTGTCCTGCTTCTCTATAGTACAACTGCACCACAACTTTGCTGATCACCAAAAACAGGTCACCCTGAACCAGAGCATCCCACTCACGATTCCAGGTTATCCAACTGGCCAACAGAATTGCAAACCTGGAATCAAGGTACAGTCTATCAGAACCACAAATCTGGAAACAAGGTACGGGCTAACAGAATAGTGAACCTGGAGGTAACATTACATCTCACTTAGTCACATGCACTCACAAAACAGACAGGTCAATAATAATAATAATAATAATAATAATAATAATAATAATAATAATTAGTATTATTATTAATTATAATAATAGTAATTATTGTTATTATTATTATTATTATTATTATTATTATTATTATTATTATTATTATTATTATTATGTGCTATGGCCTTTTTGAAATGCTTGGATGAATTTTAAAAAACGCCATGTTAAATAAGCAAATTACATTTTTAGTGTACACTTCCATGACCGAATATGGTATATTTCTAGAGACATATCTGCAAGATGAAAACATTTCTAAAATGAACCCAGTTGTAGGCCACTATCGTGAGCCATTTGTGCGGAATAAAGCTGTCCTTTACGTACAAAGGGAATTATGTTGCGGTTTAATGGCCCGAACTCACCGAAAGCTGCCCTCGTAAGGATGTCCTCGGCTTTACGGCCGTCTGCACAGGAGGCTGTCCTGCGTAGTTCTCTATTAACTGGTCATTATTAATTCTCATCATGCGTATATTATCCACAGGCATGTAAAATCAAATATGCATTTCCCCCCGCCTAACATATGGCAGAGATCGTTAGGACTAAATGCCGAAGTTAAGCAGTGTCACAAATTGTATGATAGTGTCATAAATTCGTACAATAAAGAGCAGAGCATTTGTGATAAAAACATAGAAGCTGCATGCAAAAATAGCCACTGCCCGCAAAAGCAGAACGTAGTGCTGTGTTGATTTTTGGAGTTTTGGATCGTTTCCATGCATCAGTAACTGGTGTGATTTTATCACTGCATAATAGCTGTTCGAAAATACCTCTCGAAATCATTTTAAAAAACGACAAACGACCCTCAATGATAGGCTACCGTTTAAAATCGCATTTTAATGAATTGTTATTATTAATGATAATAATAATATATCAAACGTACACAGCGATTTTCAATAACCCATAGCTGCCTATTTTAATTCTTAGATTGTCTACTTCTGATGTTAATAATGGAGCCCCACTCGCTTAAAAATAGATTCAATGACAGCTCAAGGAAAACTATTTTCGCTGGCCTGATTCCAAACACCTAACTATGGCACAAATCCAGCCCAGCAGTACCCACCTATCCGTACAGGGCCACGGACAGCCATGTATGTGTGTTTAGTTAGGACAATAACAAAGGCAATTTTGGTAACGTTTACCTCTGTTCTAGACCATATGTTACACCTACTGTTATTAGTAATTAACGCCACGTTTCAATTTTAAACCTATGTTTGTAATCGGCTTTGAATCTGTGCCTTTTTATAAAAAAAAATCCGATTAAACGTTTATGAGATTCAATCATTATTCATTTCACTGGTATCAATATCCTTTTTGGCACTCGATCCTGCAACAAGTTACGTGTCTTTAACTGCTGATGTGTTACGTACCTTATCATTCCCATCGCCTTTTAGTGGGTTCCCTTCTTCGTTCGGTCCTCCTCGATATATTTTGCGTTATCTTTAGTGACTGGAAAGGGGAATTCAACACGGGGTAGCCTCCCCACCCCCAGTCCCCTGCCTGGTGTTTCTTTGTTAATGAAGAGTAATATCGAGTATTTTTTTTATATGCAACGACTTTATTTCATTTATGCAAACACACACACGCAGTCCATTACAGATGCAACGGGGGCGACTTCGTCTATCCTGAAAATTTCATTAAGGATGCAAATAACATACATGTTAATTGACGTTGTTATCATTTAAATGATGATATTATGTTATATCCTTGAATGTAACGACTGGGAAGTCTGTCTCCATGGGGCCCCTAATGGTCGGGGGCCCCGGGCGGCTGCCTACCCTTGCCGGATGGTAAGTCGATCTGCCCTTGGTCTGCATCTACTTTGACATATTTTTCCCAGCGGGAAGACCTACATTTTCATCAGAAAGGCAATATGAGAATATACATCAGTATAATAGGCCTGGTACGTTCTATATGATAATATAATACACAGAACAAAGGTCGACAAAATTCCCACTAACAAGCAACCTACTGAAATATCGCTAAAGTTATTATCAGGTCGGGAAAAAGAAAAATTAAACTTTCAACTAAAATCCGCATTGGTAGGGAAAGTTCCGCTACAGGCCTACGGGACACAAGCTATTTACGACTCTAGCATTATATTAGATATTTAATGACCTCATGATTGTGTCTTCAAGAAAATAGTGCAGTGCATGCGTACGCATAATGAAAGTGCGAATTCAGACCCAATAATGGTTACTTTTAATATTAGGGGCTAAAATATAATGTATGTTCACAAATAAGGGCTAAAATTTTCATGGTACATTCTGATATAAAAATTAGGCCTAATAAAAGTACCGTATTATTAAGACCTATTACTTAATCCATTAAGATCGCAGAGAGCTGATCAGTCGTAAAAGCCTTCCTTCCTCATTGAGAATAGTCATTGAAAATTATGAGCGATGTTAGCGTATTATGGGGTGTCAGGGGGGGCCAAAGCTAGGTAGCCTATTATCGAGGTGACTTGTTACCAGACTCCGATCATTTGTAATCCCTCACTTCGCTCCACCGCAATAACATTTACATTGGAGAAAAATAACAGAAAGCAAAAATAAAATGTTTTCTTCATCAGCTTGAAAAAATACAGCACTTGCCCGCTGGGCAAATAATGATTGAACAACCCTGCTCTTTAGGTACCTGACGACGCACTGGAACAGAGGGGCTGAATTCTGCCAAATGCGTTTACCCGAGGTCGTCCCCATGGTTTTATTCCTTAAAATGGGACCTGTCTGTTGCTGCCAAGGCCATTCTTCACCTCAAATCATAGACATCGCCTTGCTGACGGGGCCCATTAGAATATAAATTAAATGTAAACCCCTGCAGACCATCCACGCCGGCTGCTTGATAGAAAGGGCCTCCAGAGAACGGGGCGGGTCAACCAGCATGTCTGTCGCGGAAACGGGTTCCGAAGGACACGGCTTTCCCAGCTCTCAAACAGGGATCAGACTGAATAAAGATATGCTGCTTGGGAAACAGCTTTTCCACGCCAGCTAATCCGCAAACTGCAGCCGGGAGTAGATCCACCGTTTTCCGCCATCGATGACTCGGGTTTTTTCGCTGCACTCTAAATGAACCCCATATCGGACTGCATTTTCCATGCCTGAATATTCTAGCAGCATAAAAGTCCAGTTGTTAAACTAAGAGATTTTATTTATAAATGCCGGGGGAGAATGTACGAAGATATTCCTGATTTCATTTTGCGACCCCTGGAAAGGAGCGATCCTTGAAATACCCGGACATATGGCATCTCCTATAGCCCTCTAACATCACGCCTGCCACCCCCCACCCAAACCTCACACACGTCGCAATCACACACTGTTTAATTCAGTCTTGCTTGCTCGGGCACCCACTCTGCATAAAATGTACATAATTATATAAAAATAACGAATGAACCGCAAGCAGCTCCATGCTGCAGGATCGTTATCACGCGGAGCCGTACAGCGATATTAGGTCAATTTAACAACATATTCAGTACCAAACTGTCCCACGCCTCAGGATTAAATGCTGATTTTGTTACTGATATTCCACATTAAATTATATTACTGCCGTCGTACAGTAACAATTATACCTAATGAAACGATGCGATTGATTTATAGGCAACAGCAAAATAGAATAGTTTATTCTATAAATTATACAAAGATAAAAACTCAAAAAGTTGTATTTCCCACTGTAATTTGAAGAGTGCTAATTTGATCAAAGGCAAAGGTATTTAAAATGTTGGAAATTATAGCCTGTACCTTTTAATGCACCCCGCATCGTCACCTACTCCTTACTCACTAATGAAGCACCAGCATCTACAAGCCGCAGCGTCCGCGCTGCCGTACGGGAGCACGCATTACATTTCGCCTTCATAGCCTGTAATTGTAAGGGCTGCTTTCCTGCAATTTCCATGGCAGCACAAGTGAGGACCGTAATAACGATTAACGACAGACCGCAGCCCGATTTATTTGCGTGCACCTCTAGTAGCAAAGCGGATTTTATCTGGTGCTGACTTAAGTAAATCTACACAGTAAAAGTATGTATATCCCTACTCCAGATTTCCCTTTTCTCTGATCTCAGATTAGTCATCAGTTAATCTTCAGTTACTCCTTAGATTTGATCTATCATGGTATTTTTTTACACTAAGACCATGTCGTCTGTATTCATTGTAGATGAGACTCAGTCCTTCTGATACATCATGTACAGCAATGCATTTCTGACTGAAATCACTCCTTTTGATATCACTCCGAAGCTGCAATACTCTTCCTCTGCGATGGTTATCATGGCAGCACCCAGTGTTTATTGGCCTGCAGAATACCACCAATCACGCTGGTCCAAACAGAACTGTTGTTAGTCCCTTAAAATGGCACGCTGCTTCTCATTGGCTAGACAGTATTGTATGCGTGAACAATGTATTCAGTGCATATTAATGCCTACCTTGTTCGTGAAACTTTAGAAAATATATCCAATATCACAAACCACATCATAAGATTTCTGTCGCATGTCACTTGTCACTCAGACAAACCCAATAATGAAGCCACACAGGATCTTCCTTCACCATATCAGTGCAGACTGTCCTTTAACAACTGAGCTTAACAAGTACCTAATCTGACCTGCCCCCTCCATAACCTTCACCTGTAACACAGTTATATCGAATTGTTCTGTAGCTGGTGGGTGGGATGGGGGTGGTTGTGTGTGTGTGTGTGTTGGGGGGCTGGGGGGGGCACTATATCCCTTTTTACGGACAGCTGCTACATCAGCTGGTTTTCCAGGCTGGAGTCTCAAAGGATTTCCGGAGTAAGACAATGAGGGGGCAAAGTACAATAACTATAATCATGTTTAGAACAACTGTGAAATACCAGCAGGCCCAACGGGATGGGTTAGCTTTAAGATTAGCTGCACCCTGTCGCGCATCTGCTTTCAATATATCAGTACTGCACAATGAAGAAATGGACCCTGCAGTAATCCATCGGTATGTTCATTTGCTACATTCGGTTTGGTCTGGATCTCTGCTACAACAGTATTCAGCTGAATCTGTGTCGCATGGAATTAAAGCTGACTTAGTTCCCACGGTGCAGGACGAGATGCGTGCAGACAGGTGTTTTAGGGATGAGAAACTTCTCCGTAGTGCTACAGATCGTGTACGGGTGGGGGAAAACCGGAAAGCCTGTTTGTTCTCTGAAAGCAGGGCTTGACATTTTAAGTGGCCCCAACCCCCCACTCCGAGATGCTTGTTGCCCCTGCCACCCAGAAGCCCCTCCCCAAAATTCATCCAGGCGAGATCTAATTCATAGATGAATAATAGATGGGACACTTTCATCTTGTTGTTTTGTTAGGTGCTTTGTGTACTGCAGCTGGAAAATAACGTAGATTGTGCATTAGCCAAGAAACCGGGGAGAGTGGGTAGGGATCTTTAATCACCGCCTGTTACTGTGCAACCATATCAATCTCCCAGCAAAATTTACAAGGCTCAAGGCTCCATGCAGATGCTTTACTTCTTGTCACACCCCCCCCCCCCCCTCCATTTAGCAGGCTGACCCTGAACTGGTGACCCCCACATCAGTCGAGCCCCACCTTAGAGCCTGTGAATTTTGCCCCCCCGAGTTGCTCACCTGTGCTGCACATGCAACACGTGGACAAAGGAAAAAATACAGATTCGCAAACAAGGAGAAATTCGCATTTTGATCCAAACGGGGGGGAGGAGCATGCAGGGCTGCTCATCAATAATTCAGGCTGGGGGGGGGGGGGGGGGCGCAATTCAGGCTGCTAGGCTACCAGCCCCTCCCTTGCCGGTGTCCTTGGGCTGCTGGAACCTGGGAAAGAGCCCAGATCAGGTGGTGCCGGGACCTGCGGTCCGGTCCGGCGCAGTACCAGCTGTGGCGGCGGGCAAACACATGCCTGGAATACCAATGTGCGTAATAACGGGGCATCGGCGGCTCGCCCACGCGGCGGGGCGTCAGGCAGTGGAGCGTAACGCACTTTCTTAAAGGGCCGGTCGACAGCGGATAGAAAGCGTAGCTCTTTAATCTGCTTGTTTCTTAATCAGTACAGGTGGTTTTGCGTGAGGGGGGCCGTGCGGGGAGGGCTGAGCTGGGGGGGCCCTCGCCATGCTCCGCTTCTGACGACCGGCGGGTTAATTACACCAGCGGCTCCCTGGCAGGCGACAAGCTGCTCCCTCTGATAGCAGCTCAGTGGCACTCGGGAACATAGACAGCATTCCTTGGGACGCTTATGGGTGGGGGGTACAGGACACAGAGTAATAAAGGGAGCCCCCTGTCCCCCATTCCCAGGCGTCCTCACATCCACGTCCTGCCCAGAATCACGGCCTCTCCAGCTGCGGGAGACGCAGAATCGCTGCAGAGGCCGACCTCGAGCCCTTTGTTCCAGTGTTACGAGGACCTAGAAGCCCGAGAGCTTTAGCAGAGCCGGTGTGACCTTCACGGGGGGCCAAACTGGGCAGAGTGGAGCGGGGATTAGGGGGCATGTGTGCGAGTGGTAAACAGGCCAGTCTGCTGTACCATTTGCTATTTTTTACACAAAGACCCTAGTTATGAAAAAGCATCACTGAGGCCATGATATGCTAATCAATCCTACATATTACACTGCATTTTTAATATTTATATAGAGTAAATAATACTAGGTGGCTTCACCTGCAGAGAAAAGCAAAACTGCAGACAGCAAAGACAGTCTCTAATAGGGACGAGTATTCTGTCAGCACTGAATGGTGTCCGAGGTCTGTTGCTGCAAACACAGACATTTCTGTTATCAGTGTTAAAATAGCCTTGGATAGGAATAAACTGCAGACTGTTGATTGGACAGTGGTCACACCAGCAGCCCCACCATAGCTGACGCTCATGCAGCGGGAGGGGATGGGGGGGGGGGGT
>JAODJW010000033.1:22493269-22509451 GCA_026777045.1 Hyperopisus bebe
ACCCAAAATCCAGGATGTGTGAGGCCACAGTTATACCCACTGAACCCCCATACTACCTGCAGAATGCAGCTTGGGATTAGACTTTTTCACGATTTTCCTGCTTTAAAGAAATGACTGACATTTCCAGTCCATGCATCAGTCCAGGAGACCACAGCGCTGGGTGTCTTCCCCGGCGCAATAACCTGACTAATCGCAATCTAATCACCTGCTCGACTTTGCGCCAAAGCCTCCACACCTGCGCCTCCCCCCCACAACACAGCCTAATCTAAAAGCTAAATGTTTTTAAAGCCGTCAGACCTGCATGCTGATGCATTAATTACATGCAGTCAATGACGGCCTTGCCGCTGGGACTGCTCATATCAGCATATCCATCCCCACCAGACCCCCCCCCCCACCAGACCATGCCCCATTTCAGCATCCATATGGTTATTGTTTAAAAACGCGGATTCTGTCCTGCCATTTATCTAAAAACCATTTATGGGCACCAGACGACAGACTAAGAAGTAGGGGCCACGTACAGGTTGCAGGTATTGACAAACTCCTTAAAGCCTTTATAGAAAGATGGAAGCTGGGGAGCTTTATTTATAGAGGCTGTCCTCGCCTTTCGTTGCCCGTTCATACCTATGTGGCTTTTGTCCATCAATTCCCGTCAACCCGTGCTTTTCAGGCGATGCAGACGCGTGATGCATGAGCACCGTGATTGTCTTCAGTATGCGTGATGTTCTTCATGAGCACTGCTGGGTTACATGTCGGTGGGTAGCCTCTGCGACGCCTCATACTGTCTCCACTGCGTTCACTGTACAGTGGCCTGGCGAGGTGCGTCTTCCACTGCGCGGGTGTGGCGGGTGTGACCAGACCCCACAGGGTCGCTAAGTCAGTTATGCAGGGTTTTAATTAGTCGAGCCTCCCGGTGGAGCAGTGTGGGGTGGGGAGGGGGGCCTGTGTGTGTGGGGGGGTGTCGGGGGTCCTTCACAGCCTCGCCCAGGCCCGCACGCGTGTCACTGTCCTGTCAAATTCACATCAGCACCTTGTGCACGCTCCCTCTCATTGTGCTCTGTATGCACACACTGCAGACACTGCAGGATTTGAAAAAGTTTCGATTCTCTCTGCCTTCCCCAGATTGCAGATCACACAACCCTCATTGCTGCCATTGCTGAACACAAGGAAGCTACCGAAGGGTATTTTTTACCTAAATAAAATATACAAAAAAAAGGCTAAACACCAGACAAGCCCAGAACAGACCATTTTTACACTTTACAAAAATGTCTCCAGAGTGATTACAAAGAAAAAAGAATCAGAACAGGTGTGTGTTCAACGGCTCAACTGTTCATGACTAACATGATAATGAAATTATCAAACATCAAGCAGATTACAGCTGTGCTGCAATCGTCCTGTTTCGCTTGGCATTCCTCATCTCATGGCACAAAGCCGCAGAAGTGAGGACAGCCACTGAATCCTTGCATTTCACCTGAAGGCTGATCTTTAACAAACAGTTATCAGCACTGATATTTTTATTGGAATCGACCTGCATTTCACAGCTTGGATTAATAACTTAATATAAGAAGATTATATTAATTATATGCGAACTTTCACTTAGACTGAGAGCTAACCATAAACAAAGGAGGCATTATATAAATTATTAAATTTAACGTCCTCGCCGATATCGTCCTCAATTAAATTAAAGCGATAACAGCCCAGGTAAGTCTCAGAGATACCTGGACATGGAGGAATCAAGGAAGCCATCCTTTGTAAAGAAGCCTCACATGCAACGTCCCTCCTTTGTCCCTCAATACTAATACTAATACTAATAATAATAATAATAATAATAATAATAATAATAATAATATGCACATAGCATTTTATGTGCTTCAGTAATACAACCAGAGCTCATGTATATCTCGCGCCAAAATGGAGAAACACAAAAACGAATCACAAAGACTCTGTAATGGACCTCAAACAACTCATACGGAATAAATGTAAAATCTCAAACCGTGCATTAGTTTCCCTACTGAGAAATACTGTAAAAAAAAATGAGAGGAAAAAACTAAATAAAAGAGATTCCGCTAAACTTACATATGTCAAAGGTATTAATAATTTGGATTGCGGTGGTAAAAAAATACAATTATGTTTCTGCTTTGATGCTTTCATAAATCCACTGTAGTAGAGAAAACGATTTAATCAGACCCAAGGTTAAGTCAATCATAATGACAGAAATACATCTAGATTTTTAAATTACTTTAACTGACTAGAATAAAACGCCTATATAACGTACAGTAAGTACTAGAAGTGGGGAGAAAAAAAATCTATATTAAGCTTGCTAATAACAATAATGCCATTAACAAAAGAAAGGAAAAGGTAACGCTATGCAGTCATAAAAAGTTACAATATATTTCTATAATCGTGAATTTACTTTAAAAGGTGGTTTATATAGCGATAAAACACTAACATTGATGCAAATAAATGGCAAAATTCATGGATTGACTTGGAAATGAAAAAAATATGATCCATCAGTGTTATTGATGAAACGGACAAAAGCTTCTTCGCATAATCTTAAACTAATTAAATCTGAGTGAATCACAATTTGCACAACTATTACAAATGACATTTTATAAGAATTGCTTTTATAAGAACCCACTAGTCCAAATCTATAAGCGGAAACTCGTGTATGAACCAGACAAACAAAAAGACAAAAAAAAACCTTGTTGTAACATAATCTGTTCTGAATTAATAGCAAAAGTTATATGTATATCAAACAATGGGCGATCATGCTGACAAACCCCTAAACACTGTTTAGCGGTCCTATAGCATGCAAACGACCTATTCTGCAGGGAACCGTCGGGGTCCGGAGGCTGGCAGGCTGCACTTCGGACAACTGCTCCTATGTGCTCTTAGCCAGGCTGCACAGAAATCTCACCCTGCCTTCACATACGCATTACTTTAATAAATCTCTCCAAGCCGCATTTCCACCGTCACAGCGCAATCAGTGTCCTGTCAATGTGCGCAGACAACTGCCGCCGATCATACTTATGATCAAGCCGCTGTAGCGCACGCTTTTCTCGCACGGTGTCCATCCATAGCCTCCTCTAACATTTACCTCATACTGGATGTACTGCTTCCTCCACTCCGGAGTGATATGAGCCGAGAGGTGCTCCGCGAATTTCATCCTTACTCTTCGCCTTGTTTAATCCGTGGCCCCGGTCGCTCTCTGGTTATTTCGGGCAAGATGATTACTGGGGCGGCGGATGCCTCGGTGCTTTAACAGTAGTGATCGCTGCCTGACTCGTTATCGTCCCGGTTACCGTGCTCCGGAGACTCCCCGTCCCGCATATTATTGCACGGGTTATGAGGACGTTTAAAATGCACATACAACAGGACGCTCCCCCCGATCACACCGCTATATGGCACTGTAACGGTACGGGCACAGCTGATCTGCCGATCCGTCCCTGCAAGTCGTCTATCTCTTAGTGGTGGGGACACCGACCGCCATCGTATCCCGTAAACAGCCGCTGCGTCACGGCTCAGACACACTTTAACACCGCCTTCCCCGAGATCCCACCGGCTCTGCCAAGATCGGGCAACAAAACAACAAACACACTGCAATTTAATAAGCAAAAAGCAGTTCATTCAAAGCATATCATTTTACAGACGAATAAAAACTTGACTGTTTTTTGTTTACATTGTCCACAAGTGACTGTCTTTGATGATTGATAGTGATCATGAACATCTACTAGTGAAACATTTAAGTCTTGGCGTACACAGACTTATTTTAGCCTACCCTAGATTTTTCATATGGAAAGAAATTGTATGATATTTTACGTACAAAATTAAATTCCGTACCTTGCTTAAGGTGAAAAATATATATTGTGTAACTACATAGCCACACCCTTTGTTTTAAGAAACTCAGAACAACAGAGATAACCGTTATTTAATAACTAAAATAGATTTGCATCGTGAGGTGGTCAGAAATAAACTGATTATTCGCCAAAAAAAACTCGTGTTTCTTTTGCTTGAATTGTTATAAATGGAATTTTCCTTAATGTTATAAAAGTTTCCACATATACTTCAAATCGCTTAAATATAATATTGGCACCGTCACTGCTGAGAATGACAATGCGCAAGATATTTCCAGCCTAATCTGAATATAAGCCTACCTGAATCTGCCCACACTGCCAACACCCTTCGACTAAATACCAAGAGACCACTGTCAAACATTAACTGGTGCAGCAGATACCTGTTTTTTATTGTTTATCTTTAATTTTGGAAACAATACCCCACATCACACACATACATACACACACACTCACTTCCATGAGTAAAACCCTAATCCCAACTATAACGACCTTAACCCTAATCTTAGCCATAAGTAACCAAACAAAACACAAGTCTTTTGGCATTTTTAGTATTTTGATAGATTTTAATAAAAAAAACAAATTTAGTTTTGAAAAATGGTCCCCACAGCATCAAAATAAAATGCTTTTATCACACTGTAGGGGCCAACTGTCCCCACAATGTAATGTATATCTGACAAACACACACACACACACACACACACACACACATATCGATAATTGAGAGTTAGATTAAATAACGCAGTCTCAGTTAAAGTCTGACCCGTTTAACGGCGCAGAGACGCGGTCTACCAGGCGCTCGATTAAGCAAGAGAGTAAACATTTATAAATACAACAGCGCTCCTAGCGGTCTGACAATTAAAAATATGTGGAATACAGCAGTACCGGTCGTAGCCGATATGGCGCCCTAGGCAAGCATCACTGCCAGCGCCCCCCATTTGTGGCAAAGTGAAATAGGCTGGCAAGTCGGCGCCCCCTCAGAAGGTGGTGCCCTAGGTGGCTGCCTATCTTGCCTATAGGATTGACAGGCCCTGGAAAACCATAAAGCATATTCTATAGACATGCATATTTTCATATTTATAAAGGCACTGTTTGTACTTCTTAAAAATAAATAATTTTCTGTAACGTCATAAAAATGCAGGATGACGTCTACTTTTCTAAGTACATGTTTGGAGAGGTTGGAGGAGGCGTGCCAGCACCTTAGTGTTTTAAGATAGCAGAACGGCTCTTTTCAAAGCAGTTATTTCATTGTTTTCATTTGTTGTAAAATGTTAATTTTGTTGTCAGTGTTCGTTTTATGTCATTTTGCAGAAGCAGCTCACCTGGATGGTTTAGCTCAACCACAAACAGCAAACGCCACAGAAATAATTAAACTGTGACCTCAGTTTACTCCTTACTTTTATAAAAGCAGGCCCATTTTCTGTTTCTCCTCTCCCATGTTGTCATCTGGTGTTTTCTTTCTTTCTTTGATGTATTTAAACGCGGACAGCGCATATTACATTGAATTCTGCTTACCTGCAATCTCAACATGCAGTTAGATTCCTAGTTAATGCCGACTGTCTGATATTTTTAGTGCTGCTTTCGCTGAAATCTTCAGTCAAATAAACCTTCGTAAATATCACCACCTGCTGTACATATTGTGAATTACAACTTGCACAAACTCCCCGTTTTCCCCCCACAATCCACCTGGAAGTGTTTCACATTCATCCATCCATTTTTGGAAAACATTTATCCTATTCAGAGTCAGGGCAGGTCCAGAGTCTATGGGCACAAGGAAGGGAACAACCCAGGATGGGGCCCCAACCCATCACAGGGCACATTCACACACCATTCACTCACACATGCACACCTATGGGCAATTTGGCAACTCCGATTAACCTCAGCATGGTTTTGGTCTGTGGGGGACGGAGAAGCAGAGCACCTGGGGGAAACCCCACGACAACACGCGGAGAACATGCAAACTCCACACACGAAGCCATGGTGGAAACTCAAACCCTGGTGCCAGAGCATTGAGACGACAATACTAACCACTGGACCACCATGCCATTCAAGTGCTTTACAGATGTGTTGAATTAAAATGCTGCTACTTATTTCAAAAGTTCCTTCAATATGTATTCAGTTCTTTTAGTTAGTTCTAAGTTCATACTGCCTTTAACAAAAGAAATGAAATCAAGTGTGGGTAACAGTATTGCTCCCAAAAGCAGGCCATCCTTTTTGCTTCAGACTCAGGGAAGTCAGTGTAACTCATTTTATTAACTCAGCATATGATTAAAATGTATCACCCTAAACCAAGCTGCCCTACCCAACCAAAGCAGGAAGCAGGAAGCCTGCGGGTCCTGAGACTTACATTTACTGATTAAGCATGTTGCTTTTCTCCAAAGCCAATTCCATTTGAGAAATCAGAGTCAGCCCCTTCCTGGAGCAATTGGGGTTAAGGGCCTTGCTCAAGGTCCCAATGGTGACATCACCTGCCAACTATAGGACTTGAAGTGACACCCTACTCATCACAAACACAGCATCCTACCCACTGAGTCACACACTGCCCTTCAAACTGGGATTTTTAACTGGATGGATGTGTCCAGAATGAGATATAAAGAAGAAGGATAGAAGTGCTCAGGATTGATGAAAGAATGTGGCTGAAACGGCTCAAGGGACAGGAATTAGAAGGCATTAACTGGGAAATAGGAGGCACTGGGACTCTGACTGGGAAGGAACTAGGCGAATAATCAAGATAAAAACAGCAGAAAACATAAATGCAATTCAGAAAAAAATTAACCAAGACAAAGAGAGTGCAAGCAGAAGCTAGCGATAAAAAGACCAAGACTAAGAATATCACTAGTATCAGAAAAAAAACAGCATGACCTGCTTCACAGGGCTGAACAGTGAACAAAACTGCTGCTCTGCTTATATAGCCTTTGGACACAACATTGGGAGCCATTTTCTTCCTTAACAAAATGACAGTGCTCATGGTGAGCTAGTAGTGGGGGTATTAAACTTAAACGTATTAATATGCATATTTCATAACACTGTAGACCTACTGGGACATAACAGATCAAATATCCATCCATCCTTTTTCAAAATGCTTATCTTAGTCAGTGTTTCTAAGTAACTGATTACATTAGGCCTACATTTACCAAATGTTGTGAAAATTATTTAGTTAGACATATGACTTTATATAAACATCATGTCATTGTTTGCAATCCCACTTTTCTTTAATATAATATAAATACCTAGAGAGCCCTGTACTTCTTTGGATGGGCTTTTGGCAAAGCTAAGACCCTGGATGGATGGATGGGTTAAAAAAAAGTCTAACTCGTGTAGTACATGTTTATAAATTAATGGAGCACAATGCCACAAGAGGGTAGACCTATTTCTTATGGTCTTCATAGATTGCAGAAAACCCACAGAAAGTTGTAAAGGTCAAATAAATGTTATTTCAAAACAGACAGAATATTAAATATTACTGAATTGAATTAGAAATATGTCTTCAATTAATTTCTACAATACTTATCATGTACAATAAATATATTTTAAAAGATATGGGAAAATATTGCGTGCGGTTGTCCGGGCTCTTTCCTTTCAGTCTAAGTTGTAGGCCGGGCGTTTTAGAGAAGCGTACCACAGACGGACCATTGTAGTTTAAATTCCGACTACAGCAGAGCCTAGTGGGAAGTGTTACGGGGAAGTATATCTCATAGATTGCTAACCAAACAGTACCTCGAGGCAGCAGAATTCAGTATTATAGTACAGAAAAGAATTTTGATAATTAAATATACAGCAGAAGATATAATCTAAGAACATGGCTTCCCGGTCGCCATCGTCTTCCCCTGACTCCGCCACAGGCTCAGGTACCGATCCCGCTCGGCCCGACACTGGGGAGCCGCTCGGAGGGGGATCGGATTCTGATTCTGACATGGGACCGAGGGACCTAGATTGTGGGGCTGTGGGTCTGGGACATCGGTTGGAAGGGGCGGAGCTAGAGGAAGAATTTGAAGCAGCAGCCGATCGAGTACCGGGTCTTCTACAGACGGCGAGTCGGGATCAGCTACTGTACCTGTACGCCAGGTACAAGCAGGTATGGAACGGCCGCCGGATCACCTGGCATCGTATTCTTTGCATACTGCATTCAGTTCACCTTAAATCACCAAGTCCTATAATATTTTTTAACGGTAGCAAATATAGGTATTCCCCCAAAACATTGTTTTAATTGTCAGTTTAAACATGCCTTGTTTACGTACTGTTACGTGACTTTGAAAAAAATGTATGTGTATAACAGGGACGTAACCTCCGTTTTCTTGGTTTTTTTCCCCAATTTGTATTGGGCAACCTGGGAATAAAGTCTAACTATTATTTTCTTTTTCGGTCATAGTTCCCAACCTTTAAACTTTAGTTGTATCGAATACTTGACATTTTGTTGTAGGAGGCAGCATTCCCAAGAAATTATATTTATATCGGTGTGTCTTGCTGCCTTGACATTAAAATAGTGTTACAGTGTCATTGTTAATAGGTTAGTCTATGTATAGGTAGGCTGCTAGATCTGATATAGGTGATCCCAATGTTTAAAAATACATAAGAAATAAACGTCCATTAACACCCTTCTGTGACAGCAGTATAAATGCCTACTGCAGTACTCCATAGCCTATGGCTGCAACTGCCTGCATTAATGCATATTAATTTTCGGCCAGGCACCAAGTAGTATTTGTCTGGTTTCGATCAAGATTTAAGGTGAAATATCTCAGTGCCGAAGATGTGAAAGGGGTTTACAAAAAGGTGAATTAACGAGTCTGTCGCCTCATACGGTTGTGTAACGCAGTGACGTTATTCGGGATGGAATCCGTGTCATGTTTAGACACAGCAGTTTCGGGGACTATTTGGTTTTGTAATAAAATCATTGATTTTAATTAATAAATTTATTTGCTTACTTACTTCTGCATAGTCAGAAAATTGACTGCTTTGTATGCGTTCTATATAAATTAAAACTAAAAAATAACTATTAATTATCGCTGCTGATTATTTCCACTGAGTTAAGTGCTTAGCAGTTTCTCTCCTACAAATGTTCCCTGATTTAAAAAGACAAAACAGAAAAAAAAAAATCTGTTGTAATTATATATTACAAAAAAAAGAGTTAATCTGTACCTTAAAACACAGTTGTCCCCTAGAGTTCCATTTATTGCATTTAATTTATTATGTTTACTAAAGGGGGAGAGTCTGCCCTCAGTGAAGGAGATAAAGCACATTGGGTGATGCTGAGAGGGAGTGTGAGACTGGAAGCCACGTCGCATCAGTGACGACAGTTTTGTGGGCACTGAGGAGCCCGGGGGTGGGTGATGCCAGGGGTGAATTGCTTACCCTGCTCTCCCCTTTGGTCATCAGCTGTGGGTAATGAACTACAGAACAAGGTCATGAGTACAACTGGCCAAAATGAGGTTTCTCCACAGGGTGACTGCGCTCATGTCCCGTGACAGGGTGAGGAGTTCAGAGAATGAAAGGGACTTCGAAATAGCTGCTCCCTTAGATCGAGAGGAGTCAGCCGAGGTGGGTTGGCCATCTTATAAGGATGTTGGCTCCCAGGGGAGCTGTTCCAGGCACCCCCACTGGGCAGAGGCCCCGGGGAAGACCCTGGACACCCTGGAGGGCTTATATAACCCAGCTGGCTTGGGGGTATCTGGGGATCCCCCAGAATGAGATAGTCTGTGGCCTTGGTAAGGGAGGTCTGCTCTGACCTGCTCAGCATGCTGCAACCATGACACTCATGAGGAGAAGCACGATGATGATGATGATGATGATGATGATGATGAAGATAATGACGAAGGACACATTTTGGCAAGGGAAAAATGGCTGCTGGAGAATACTGGCAGAAGTTTAGCTGTGGTAAAGTAGAATGATTTGAAATTCTTCAGAAGTATTTAGCTTTAGTTTCGGATGACCTCTTAATTTAATATTTTAAGTAAATTAACAGGCTGTTTAGTGATCTAACCTTCTTTTGAATTTTTTATTTGCTACAACGGCCTATAGTGTTCATTTTATTCTTTTTTTTTTTAAGGTAAAGGTCGGGAAATGCAATACACCGAAGCCAGGATTCTTTGATTTTGAAGGGCAGAAGAAGTGGTAAGCCCTCTGATCACTGTGTTTATGTGCTATTGAAAGTTTCTGTGTTCAAAATGAATTAGGTTTCTTTGTATGTTTCTCGATAGAGCTGCAAAAAAACGGTTATTTTAATAATCAGTACGTCATGAGATCAGGCAGTCAGCTAATTGATTATTTGGACCAAAACACAGGGTTTAAAGAAAAGTGCAAAAGCTTTATTTAAAAAAACATCAATTGATATTTAAGTCACAGTTGTAATAATTTTTTTACATACTTGACACTTAATTATATGAATTAGTATAGGCTAGTTATTTTTCAGTGATGGTACTTTTTTTTTTTTTTGCTGTTACTAAATTAAGTCCTCAACAGTTTGCCCATCTCCATTGCTTCACTCAGCAACATAACAGCCTAACTGTGTGTGTGACACAGCCTAACTGTGTGTGTGACACAGCCTAACTGCATGTGACTCGGTCAAACTCAGCGGGTGTGCTGTGGGAAGTGAGTCTCTCCTGGTGTGTGACCCCTTTTCAGATACAGATGTTTGTATCAGGTAAAAACAACACAGGATGGATAACAAATTCTCATTTCCACTCAGTCTTCCATGATGGTAAAGTAAGGGGGTTGTCAGTGCAGTGAATAAAGTGGGAGACGCCCCTCCCCCATCCTTCTGGAACACTGTAATCTGTTACAGTTTTGCATTCACACTGGAGCCGTGTCAGAAAGTTACCGCTAATGTTACTAGGTTGCCAGGGGTTAGATTATTGGGTAGCCTGCTGTTCCCATCCCCACATGACACCAAAGCGGTAAAATAGCGATATGTAAGCGGGTTGAGTGTGTGGATGGGGTACAAGAGTGAGCAGAGAGATGTGTTGTTGCCCCCCCCACCTAACTAAATGCCTCTGTGTACTTACCTCGTCTGTTTTTCTTTTCCTTGGAAAATACCTAAGTAAACTCATTTTATTAGAGCTTTGTAAATGACAGCGTAATATAGCCTGTTAAGCAGCAGAATTCCATAATGTGTTGCACTGGGGGCAGGAATCGTCACCAAGGGTGAGTCACCAAGGCGTTGGCTTAGATGATTGATTGATTGATTGATTGGTTGGATAGATAGAAGGTTTTGGTGTGGCTGGCCGCCGTGGAGAAATGTAAGCAGCGGGAGTGGTGTGTTACCTAATTCATCCTCCATCTAACTTAATCCATAATCCATTTTCAGTAAGCACTTGTCTAGTTATCCATTCCTAGTCATCTGGAGTCTCTTTCTGGAACTAAAAGACATGGAGAATGAGTGTGGATCAGACTCCTATCTGCCACAGTGCAAACATAAACGTATCGCAAACTTCAAATCCGTAAGCACCCCGAGGCACAAGTTCAGGTTCTTTTCCAATCAACCACTTGAGTACTCTGTGAATGTGATTCTTTATACTCAATCGGTTGGTTGAAATAAAATCTTGGTCTGGATTTGTACTTTCTGGACCTGAACTTTCCACCGCTGGTGGTGACCTAGTCTTCCAAAGGATTTCTGTATTATAGTCTGTATCAGTATCAGGGCTGCAGATTTCATTCCGATTCACACCCGTCTTCTGCTGTAGAAAGACGTGTAATATTCAGAAGATTATTTCACAAAGCTGAGATGATCTAACCAGTAACCCAGTTACTATATTAACTTTTTAGAAAGCCAGTAAATATCACTTCGTGAATATTATTGTGTGGTACTTGGATGGCATTCAGGGGCCTTTCCTGAGAGAATTTAGAAGTTACACTTTTGATTGTGTTACTCTTTTGTCAGTCAGGACAGATTACGTGACATTACATGCCATGTCATCAGAACCAGCATGTGAAATTCCTTATGCTCCACCCTAGGAGATTAATAGTGTGTCTAGACCTATTGAGAAAATAACAGAATATTGTCAAGGCAGTTGTGTAGGCATTTCGATCCCATTTGTGTGTGAAGGCGCAGTGTGGCAGCGAAGTGACACCCTGCCCGCTGTGTGTCGCCCCCTACAGGCAGGCATGGAAGCAGCTCGGGGACATGAGTGCGACTCAGGCCATGCAGGAGTATGTACAGTGCGTGCAGGGGCTGGACCCGGACAGCGGCAGTAAGGTGAGAAACCTCCTCATGCAATGCTGATTAAAAACATATTCTGCTAATTGAAGTATTTAAGAGGCCCTGCCAGAGCAAAGCTTTGTAGTTTGGATCCGTTATTTAAAACATTACCATACTCACCAGCAGGGGGCAGTGAGACACTAAGCAACACTGAGGTCTTTGCATCCACATTTTTAATTTTAGTCTATGTTATCTCCGGAGAGTCTTTCGGCGTCTTCCAGAGTTTTTCCCAGGCGTCAGGCGCGGTTGCTTTTTTAGCCTTTCTGTTAATGTTCAGAGTCTAAATGACTGTAATTCCCTGCATACAGACCGATTAGGGCATGTCAAATATAATTAGCGTTTCCCATATACTTACCTGCACATCCCTTACCGCTTTCCACCTACACAAATACGGGTTCGTGAGAAGAATCGACATGATCGTTATGTATAAAATCGTTATGTGTTTCTCACATAGTCTAGTTCTAATTTACAATACACGATGGTCCTACATCAGCACCTGTTGATTATAATTTTTGTTTTTCCCCATTTCTCTTTATATGTTATTTTTAGAATGTTTATATGTTGGTTTCTTATTTTATTCTGTGTATTACACATCTCCTGTTTAGCGCAATTCTGATAGCAGCTGAAAGGCATGTCAATGCGCAGATGTACAGTGCATGTAACGAATCAAACTTGAAACTGTGGTCCGACCAGAGGGAACCGGATAATCAGACGATCAGCAGACAGTGTGTTAAGTAAACGTGGGTGACGCCTGCCTGTGTGGGTGATGGGTTTGGGTTTGGGGCGCATGACGCGGGTCAGGGAGAGCGTGCGTGCCTGGGCACTGGGCGGCCGGGGAGTCTGTCATTCGCTAAATGTGACCCAATTACAATGGCATGTCTTTTGGGGGGGGGGGGGGCACTCTCACAGCTGACAGGAACCCCCCTCCCTTGGGACGCTCGGCACTCGGAGTGTAATGAAAGAAGCAACACGGCAAAGGAGCAAACCTGAGAGTTAATGTCTGAATGCAGCGAGCAGTGATGTAAATACACAGAATGATACAGGTTCGATTCCTGAACTCTATGCTGTGCTAAGGGACTCCCTGAATCCCACTGTACAGTGTCCTGGCCTATAAATGGATATAAAATGTAAATTGGGTAAAAGCACCAAGCAAGTAAAATAAATCACTTTAAATTACAATATATCCTCCATTAAATTTACCTTTAAAGTAGGTTTATTACACCATATCTTTATTATTATTATTATTATTATTATTATTATTATTATTATTATTTAGTAGTAGTAGCAGCAGCAGCAGCAGCAGTTGTAGTAGTATTGAGGTTGAAATATAAAAGACACTTTTTAAGTAATAGTCTTCTGCTCAGATGTTAGTGTTATCTTTCAATTTAAAATCCTTTAATATTGATTTGATTGGCGCAGACAGATTGAGTTTACAGCAGTATATTAGGATGGCCACCAAGGGAATATGATTCAGCATCTCCTGTTCTTTAGTGTTTCTTTTTAACTGACAGAAGGTACATGATGGAGATACAGAATTTTTTTTATAGGTTATTGTATGGGGGGGCTCGCGTCCTTGGCATAAATAAGAGTGACGTTGGGATCCGCGGCATAAAAGCCTGTCAGATCGGGTGTCTCTGGTCCGTCCCTGGCCTCCAGCATATCCCACAATGCACCTGTCAGTGCCTATCAAGCAGCCAGCAGATGCCTTGGGTTTAAAAGAATAAAAAGAAATAAAATCATGCGTCAGCGTTAACAAAGCCCGTCACTGTGTGGGGAAACGCGGTTAAGGAGCGGACGTGGGAATAATGGGCCGCCGGGCTGGCCTCCCGTGTCACTGGCTGCTATGCAGCGCTCCAATAACACAAAGTGCCCTATAGAAAAGAGAATTACGTATCGTCAGCTTCCACCCGCATTGAAAACGCGACGGTTTTCGCCGTCCTTTCGTGGCTAAACGGAAGCGGGAGAGGGCGTATTAATGCAAGAGTGTGTGCGCTTCTAAAACATGTTAAAAAGGGAAATATTTGCGGTGACCGCAGAAAAAGTAGAGGCAATACTGCAATCCTTCATTTACAGAATGGAACCACCGAGTAGAGTATTATCCATATACATAACTCTCAAACTGGCTCACAAAGGAAATTGATTCTCTCTCAGAAAAGGGCCGTGTTATGAATAGTGAGCGGTCATTGCATTTTAAAGTCTTAGATGATTTCTGTGGCGGCGAGAAAAGGGCGTCACAAAGAGCTGGATTATATTGATATACACTTCATTATGTTGGCTCTTAGTGATTTTGGATGAAAAACAGCAAGAGAAAAATGTGGATAAGGTTTAATACATATCACACTACATGTAATGGAGTGAGATGAATGCAAACTGATTTGCCGGGCACGTCCTGGTTGACACTGAATGTCCGCACACTTCAGCCTGCACTGTTGGATTAAACCCCATGCTTTCCTGTTGGCTGCTGTCCTTTACTGCTCATACAGATAGTGAAGAACGACAACCTCCTAATTGCACCTTTCCTCTGCCCTAGGCTCTGGACAGACGGGGAAAGGAGCCCAGGATGGGATTCGGAGGTCCGGCGGTCAGCTCGCTCTACCAGGAGGAGACGATCAGGTGACTGTGCAGCGATGTCACGGCGTGACACAAGGCTGGCTTCCCTCCCGTCATGATGTCACTGGGCAGCTGCCACCCTGCGCTGTGTGTGGGTCTCTGTTATTGTCAGATTTATTTATTTATTGCAGATTCTTGTAATTTATCTGTAGAATCTGTCTTTAAAACTACAGATACGACGTGGGGGTTTTTTGTACCTCCTGGATCAAATGAATCCAAGCCAGTTTGAACAAGGGAGCCCCGCTGCCTTCTGGGAATGACGGCAAAGCAATTAGCGCACGCTTGCCGTTCCATTCTGGCACGCCGCCCTTCCTGGGCCCTGCCTACCCGCCTGCCTGACTGGTTCACTGAATTTCAATTTTCCGCTTGATATGGAGAATCCTCCTCCATATTAAAAAAAAAAGAAAATCATCTGTTGAGCACCTGGGTTTGGAAGTATAATTGCTTATTTATTGTTCCGCTAAGGATATGTATAGAATATATATCAGTGTGAGCCGAGGGGATCCGGTTCTCCCAGAACAAAGCGTGGAGGTCTAGCCTTTGCTGTGCTTACCTTGGCTGTGCATCTTAAGAGGCTGCAATGTCTGGTGTTCAGTTGGAGAGAAGGTGTGGAGATGCGTGCCATGTATGAGAGTGATTGTGGCCCAGATTGAGTGTTTGTCAAAACCAGTGTGGTCTCATGTTCGGCTGGAGAAGAATGACCCCCCCCCCCCTCCCAGCAGAAGACACGGTGGTGAATTGCATTTGGGTTGGAATTCAGGGACTATGACGTAGAGGCCAGTGGATTAGGCCCCGTAATAAGGGAAACTGTGAACTGTGTTCTAGGCCCAAAGAACCTAGAGCACAAAATATCAGATGATGGTGCTGTTACACCACTCTTAAAATAAAATATTATCCTACAATTCACACACCTTCAGTACTAATGTCAGTCTTGTCTTTAAACTCCTCTAAGTGATTCTGTCATTCTAAGCTTCAGGCATCGGGACTCTCGCATGCTGTTGATTCAGGTTGATGTACCTGCACCCAAAAACACCAGCGTGCACCAGTGCCTCAGCGCTTGTGCAGTAGGTCAGGGTGATGGAGTACCCAGTGACCTTCCCAGAATGCTGCATGGCAGTGACAGGTGCCATTCGTCAGCCTTCGGATTAATCGCGGTCCTGCCTGTCAGCTGACCGGCCCAGCAGGGGTGGGCGGAGCCATGCGCGTGACCGCGGCCTGAGTGATGAGCTCTGCAATCGATTAGTTGTTCCAGAAGACGTACGATGCCGACATGGCAGGATTGTCACACGTCACCTGGAGAGGGGGAGGGGGCATGCCTCGTTCAGAGAATCGTCAAACGGCGCAGGTTCCTTGGACGACATCGATCTAATGGGCAGAACTATTAAGAAAAACAGAAGAGATGTTGTGATCTGTCCTGATGTCCATGGTGCCTCCATGAAGCTTTCAGTCCTTAATGGTAACCCAGAGTGACATACCTGCAGTGACTGGTATCACTGTGAGACATATGAAAGCTGTGTGTGTGTGTGTGTGTGT